>JAMWET010003715.1:20000-212500 GCA_024036415.1 Prochilodus magdalenae | reverse complement strand
AGGTGGTCTCAATTTTGTCTGTATATACAGTGGGGTGTGAAAGTTTGGGCAGTGTTGTTAATTTTCTTGATTTACCTTTATAAAGCATTGATTGTTTGGATAAAAAATTTGCGTTAAATATATCATATAGGGAACAAACACAGTGATATTTGAGAAGTGAAATGAAGTTTATATGATTTACAGAAAGTGTGCAATAATTGTCTAAACTAAAGTAGGCAGGTGCATAAATTTGGGCACCAAAAAAAAACCTTTAGTAGATCCTCCTTTCACAGAAATAACAGCCTCTAAACGCTTCCTATAGCTTCTAATGGCTGAAGGTATTTTAGACCATTCTTCTTTACAAAACATCTCTAGTTCATTCAGGTTTGATGGTTTCCGAGCATGGACAGCTCTCTTTAAGTGACACCACAGATTTTCAATAATATTCAGGTCTGGGGACTGAGATGGCCATTCCAGAATGTTGTACTTGTTCCTCTGCATGAATGCATTAGTAGATTTTGAGCAGTGTTTAGGGTCGTTGTCTTGTTGGAAGATCCAGCCCCGGCGCAGCTTCAGCTTTGTCACTGATTCCTGGACATTGGTCTCCAGAATATGCTGATATTGATTGGAATCCATGCGTCCCTCAACTTTAACAAGATTCCCAGTCCCTGTACTGGCCACACAGCCCCACAGCATGATGGAAACACCACCAAATTTTACTGTAGGTAGCAGGTGTTTTTCTTGGAGTGCTGTGTTCTTTTTCCTCCATGCATAACGGCCCTTGTTAACACAGCACCTTATTTCAAAATGAAGCTGGCTTGTCCAAATGTGCTTTAGCATACCTCAAGCGGCTCTGTTTGTGATGTGGGTGGAGAAAAGGCTTCCTCTGCATCACTCTCCCATACAGCATCTCCTTGTGTAAAGTGTTTAGCTGTGGCGTCGGCCAAACGCAGTGTCAGGTGTAGCCGTCAGTCGTGCTCAAGATGTGCTCTGTATCAAGCATAGGCAGAAACAGGCTCACCAAAGCACTGAACTCACGGGGTACGTCACTACTGACCCCAGGCTTCAAGCTAGCAGTGACTCCCCTCCCTTCACGCTAAGCCCATTATCGACCCGCATCCCAGACTGACTAACATAACCAACAGAGCTTTAGCTGCAGGACAACAACAGTACCAACAATAACCGGTCCTTACCGGCACATGCCCCCGTGAGCCTCTGCGCATGCGGCCGGTGGCAGAACCCCACTGTATAAAACTGTAATTTGATGTACACAATGAACTACATCTGCATCCGGTTTACACAGCGATGTAAGGAGTAGAGGATATTGTGGCCTTTGCTCCCAGATGTTGCTCCCAGATGTTACTCCCTACTCCATTCGTCGGGAGTGTTCGATGTGGTCTGTCTAGCTTCCAGCTGAAGGGACAGGTGGATGTAGTGGTTATAAAGAGGGCATTTGGAGCACTTGTGTTTGCTAGAGGCTCTCTCACCTCGTTTTTGGGGACACTGATGAAGTGGGGCTCGCTCTCCCCAGCGCTAGCATCTGCCCACTGACAGCAGTGACAAATCAGCAGTGGGAAACTTTGGTGAAGAGCGGGCGAGAGTGAGGTAGCCTCCCCATCCATCATCAGACCACACACACACACACACACACACACACACACGCTCGCACAGCCTCTTAAATGGCTCTGTCACTCCTTGCCTCTCGGTAGAATAGTGGCTGCAGTCAGACTGGCCCTGTCTGTCCCCTCTATATGTCTCTGTGATGCAGACTGACACTGCCCTTCAGTGAGCACTCAGACGGTTCCCCCCACCCTCCCCCAGCCTCCTCCATCCTCGCTCTCAGACATTCCAGGAACTCGGCTCGCACAAAGAAACTAAAGTCAACAGCAGCAAAAAATACTGATATGCATGGGTGATCTGGAGTAGGCATATCTGAGGCTTTTCCTACAGGCACGGAAGCGTGTTGGGGAAGACGAGTGAAGGACTGCTCTCCAGCTCAGGCTACATCGAGTTTGTGCTGGTTTGGAGTTTTCTCCATCAGCTTTGGGCCTGGATCTGTTTGGTAATGAGTGATTGTTTATTGGCACCAGTGGTAAACGATCTTCTGGCACCCCATCTCTCTTTTTCACTGTCCCTCTATCATTCTGCCCTACTCTCTGTCTCTCCCATGCTCTATTCTCTCTCTCTCTCTCTCTCTCTCTCTCTCTCTCTCTCTCTCTCTCTCTCTCTCTCTCTTCCATGCTCTATTCTCTCTCTCTCTCTCTCTCTCTCTCTCTCTCTCTCTGTCTCTTTCTTTCTCCCCCTTTCACATTCACTTGCCCTCTCTTATTCTCTCTTCCATGCTCTATTCTCTCTCTCTCTTTCTCTCTCTCTCTCTCTCTCTCTCTCTCTCTGTCTCTGTCTCTCTCTCTCTCCCTCTGTCTCTCTGTCTCCCTCTCTCTCTTTCCCTCTCTCTCTCTCTCTCTCTCTCTCTCTCTCTCTTATTCTCTCTTCCCTCCCCCTCTCCCCTTTCTCTCCCCCTTCCTCTCTCTCATTCACTTTCCCTCTCTTATTCTCTCTTCTCTCTCTGTGCTTCCCTTTCTCCCCCTTTCACATTCACTCTCTCTCTCTCAATGCTTCGGTCTCCTGTTCGGCTCTCGGCTGTGTGCCTGGCTTATCAGAAAATATACAATCTCTCTCTGTTCCATGCTCTATTCTCTCTCTCTCTCTCTTTCTTTTTCTCTCTCTCTCTCTCTCTCTCTCTCTCTCTCTCTCTCTCTATCCCCCCCGTCTCTCTCTGTCTCCCTGTCTCTCTGTCTCTCTGTCTCTCTCTCTCTTTTTCTTTGTCTTTTCCTTTCTCCCCTTTCACATTCACTTTCCCTCTGTAATTCTCTCTTCCATGCCCTATTCTCTGTCTCTCTCTCTCTCTCTCTCTCTCTCTCTCTTCCTTTCTCCCCCTTTCACATTCACTTTCCCTCTCTAATTCCCTCTTCCATGCTCTATTCTTTCTCTCTCTCTCTCTCTCTCTCTCTCTCTCTCTCTCTCTCTCTATCTATCACGGTCCTCGCTTAAAGTCTTGTTCTCATTCTGTTTTATTACACTCTCATTTATTTTTTCGAAAATTTCTTTTGTCTTTGTCATTCACACTCTCATTCTCTTAGTGCCTTCATATCTCTCTCTTTCTTTCTCTTGCTCTGTTCTTTCTCATTCTGTCACTTCAAATTTCTTATTCTCACACTCTGTCATCTCTTATTCTCTCATCTTTCTGGCCCTTCTGCTTTGGACTTGGATCTGTTTTGTAATGAGTGATTTTTTATTGGCACAGTGGTGATCGATCCTGATCCTGGAAATCCACCACCCTGAAGAGTTTAGATCCAACACATCTGGCTCTAACATGCAGATGTTTCAGAAGGCCTTCATTGCCTGAAATAGGTGTGCTAGATATGGGCTGGATCTAAACTCTGTAGGGTGGTAGACCTCCAGTACTAGCACTGAGCACTCCTGATTCATCAGCATAAGTTATGTTATAGTCCAACCTGTGGGCCATGAAGCAATGAAGCACCCTCTAGTGGTCCGTGAACCTGTACTTGAGTGGTGGCTGGAAATGCCATATAATTTCATTTATAAATATGTATATATGTATGTCACAGTAGCAGGCTAATAAAACGCCTACAGTTTGAGACAACAGACCTGCAGGTTAGCCACTGATGGGGCGGTTTCTTGGGGGGGTGCTTTATTAAGCTACACATTCAGAAGTAGTGTCTCTCAGTATGGTGTCAGGCCGCCATGTTTGCTAACACAACACGCCAGCATGGAGTTGTAGAACTTTCTAATGGTGTCCTGTGATAATCCATGCCATGCAGCTTGAATATCCTCACCCAGTTCCTGCAGACGTTGCGGTAGAGGTGAAGTAACACCAGGCCTTCTGGACATGAGAAGCATAACAACAAACTGTTCACCTTTGTCCTGTCGTGCACTGATGTCTATTGATCATCAGTAACGTCCACATTGCTCACATTGGAATAGCAAGGACTACATGTTTGACCGATGACAACATCACCCAGTGTAGGTGAGTGTTGGTGGAGCAGTGTTATAGGCTGGAGTATGTTTGGTGGGGGTAGGAGATTGTTGATGAGGGAGGTGGGATGTTTGGGTTTCAAACAGATCAGTGAAGAAAGACAGACCGAGAGAGAGAAAGAGAGAGAGAGAATGGGAGGAGGAACAGTGCCTCAGATGGTATCAGTCATTACATCTGTATGACAGCAAGCGTCTGAGGTTTGTGATTGCAGCCAAGCCTCTACCACGACTCCCCAATCCCCAGCAGATTGGAAAACTGAGCCTGAGATTGGGCTTCAAAGCCGGGGGAGCTGTTCGCTCTCCAAAAACTACCAAAAATACATCAGACTGTAGTTAAAAGCATGACTCGGAGTGGTCGCATGCGCATCTCTGTCTGCCTTCGCCAGTTCACTGCCATGCCAGAACAGAAAAAGAGGAGGGGGGGAGGAAAACAGCTACACTCATGACTCATTTGTAATCGTTGTGATGCAAATGCCACTTATCCAGCTTAATTGTTCAGATTTGATTTTGCGCTCAGCGCCAAAATGAAGTACAGCCGTACGGGCAGCCTAACCGAGGGGCTGCCGCAACAGATGCCAGTCAAAGCGGACAGTGACAAAAAAGCACGAGTAGGGGCTGTCAGTACCGCGTGTGCGAAATGGCTCCCATCGTTGACTAAATGATTAGCGGCTCGCTCCCACGCCTCCAGCAGGTGTGCTAACAGTACGCACGCGTTGGCGCGCACTCACTCATTATGTGTCTCTTATACCTGAGTGATTTTGCCCAAGACGGGACTCAGTCTGGGTTCAGAACTGAGACAATGTAGCTCTTTGAGACTGCTGCTAAAGATGAGTGCCATGATTTGTTTGCCAATTTCCGTTAGAGGCATGCGGGGTGGGAAAGGGAGGGAGTTATGAGGGGTGGGGGGGGGGGAGAGGGGGTGTATGCTGTCATGTTTCCATGCCAACGGTACTTCAGATCTAATTAGCTGAAATGTTAGGGGCTTCTTTTAATTATGATTGAACCCTTCTTCCCCCCCAACCTCCTCCCACCCGCGGTCTTTATAATAGTCTCTGTCGCCACTGGAACAGGTGCTTTTATCTTGGTAAACCAACTTCTTTCAGCGTCTTTGTTAAGAACCGAGCTCCTGGCCATCAGCTCTCATTGGTCCAGAAATCAGTAGATCACTAACTGGGAGATCTGATCTTTGTTAGCCCTATAGGGTGAACAGAACTTCATTCAGCATATAGTTCAGCATATCGTCACACCTAGTGTACTTGGAATCAGGGGCATAGACATGGTTAGGCCTATTTAGACTTGGGCCTACCTAGACTGATCCCAGACTTAGCCATTCAAATAAGGGGTGAGAATATTAGGTATTAAGCTGCACTTTCTGTGAGTGACGTCATTGTATTACGGCCAATGGATTAGGGATGGCCTGATACCACTTTCCCAGAACCAATACTGATACCACAACCTTGCGTATGTGCCAATATGAAGTCATAATACCATCTTCTACCCTCTCTTAAACCCGCTTATCTCTCTTAAAGCTGTCAACAATACATTTATCTGGCATTTGCCTAACCTAACCGTCTAAATAACACCATGCTCATAACATCATCCTCAAACTGTGAAGCAAATTCCATCCCCCCTAAAGGAATAGGAGTCTGGTACCTTTCCACACTTAACATGGTCAGGGCCCACCTAGTATTGCAGGAAAAGCAAACTCAACTGACATGCAGTCCAAACAATCACAAGCCTGCTATTTGGCATATATGATGTATAGAATGAGACAGTCTTGAAACTGGAGTCACAACATAAACAGTCCCTCGGGAAACAAAGGAGCATGCAGTGGGCAGTGTTTCTTAACCCCGGTCCTGGAGGCACCCTGCCCTGCTCCCAACACACCTGACCCAACTCATCAGCTAATTAACAGGTCCTTTTAGAGTTGCAGGGGGTGCGTTAAAGCAGGGAATCCACTCAAACGTGCAGGGCAGTGTGCCTCCAGAACCATGGTTGAGAAACACTAACACTAACAGTCTGTCACTGAGACTAGTGTTCTCTAGGCTGTGATTCAGGTTGGCCCACTGCAGTCGTCTTTTTTAACCCTCCAGTTACTACATAGCAGATATTGTTAACCTCCACTGCCTAAGCCTTTGGTAGTTCTATATTTATCTAGAACCCTTAGTCTTTGAATGTGTAACTCCAACTGCAGCCTGAAGATATATTGGGGTCAGCTGTAAAAGTGAGAACCTGTGATCAATAGTGCAGTATGTGGTTTTCTACCTATTTCCCACAGGGGTATAAGAAGGTATTGACGCACTTGAGCATTGCAATATTATGTTGCATGATGCTGTATTGATTCTCAAGAACACACTACCTACTTCGGTTTGGCTCACTGTGTGTTTTGTGTAAGCCCTCAACCACTGTATAGCAGTGTTGTAATCTCTCGTCAGCCGTAAGACTCTTCCACTCCGGTGTAAACAAGCAGTGAAATGGTGCATTGCTAGTGTTAGCATTAGCAAACCTAGTTGAATTTGGTAATATGTTCCTAAAATGAGTTTAGTATTGAGTGTATCAGTATTGTATTAGGACAGACCCTGTATCGTGACCATGTCGGCAGGTTCTTCCCAATACAAAAATTGATCACTTTAGGATGGCAGTAACTTCATGCTCCTGGAGATGGCGCTGTATGAGGATAATGGGGCTATAAATACCTGTGGGTTGTGAGTGACGGGTTAATAGATTGAGAACAGGTGGTACAGTACAGTGAATGTCTCGTTCCATGGGTCAAAAGCAGATGCTAATGATTGGCTAAAAGGAGTGAGTGCATTTGGGCGTGGCCAAAGACCATAGTCTGAAAAAAGTAGCTGAATCTGCAGGTGTATGGAAGCGTACGGTCATACAGGTCTACCAGCAGTGGCTAAAATCCCAGTCTACAGGAAATTCTCCTCAGAACTGTGCCAGGGAAGCCATCCACCAAATCTGACCCAACTGTGCAAACCTTTTATGCAAGAGTGTCTGAACACTGATGTGGCCTACATCCAGAAACTCGCCCAGTCCATGTAGTGGGGTTTAAAGTTGTAAAGTGTTACTAGTTTTCAGAGATGAGTTTTAATCATCTGCATACCTCACAGAATGCCTGTCTATTTATGTTCCAACAGATGATCATAGATATCTTCTGTAACGCACAAAAAAATGTGGAGAGCTCTCTTTCAGTTATTGTGGTTAAACTGCGAAGCTCAATTCCACCTTTTGTTTCACAGGCAGGCTCAGTGCACACCTTTGAGAAACATTTGAAAATGCATCTCTTTAATTTAGTGTTTAATTAAAATCTTATGACTCTCCTGGTATTTATCTTTTTAATTTGATCTGTGTCATTTCCTAATATGATTTTAAATTAATACTCTTAGTTTCCTGTATTACTGGTGAGCTTTATCACCTGTCTGTAACGCGCTCTGAGTTGCCACTGATCTAAAAAGTGCTCTCTAAATAAAGACACAAGCAGCATCTATGGCAGGTGTTTGCTAGTGAGGGTGATTTGCACTGTAGGTTGTGTTTATATGGATTTAGGACTCTGGTTGGCATGAACACCGGCTTGCCATTGCATTGTAAGTGTTCTGTGAGTCTGCCCTTAACACCATCAACATCACCAAAGACTGCAATGGTGTCGTGCCAGACTGCCATGGAGTGACTCAGATTGGCGGCGGGTCATCTTCAGTGATAAGACATGCTTTTGTCTTGGTGGAGACGACCAACGAATCTGTGTGTGGAGGCATCATGGTCAGCACCAAGATGAATGGCTTGTTATGCGTCACATGTCCAGAAGGCCTGGTGCAGTCCACCTCCACCCCTATCTGCAGAAACCAGCATAGCGTTGCAATCTGACACTTTCTTCTGGGTGCAGCTATTCCTTTAATGATTAGTCTACAACCGATCAGCCATAACATTCAAACCACCTCGGTCTTTCTACATTGCTGCTGAAGTGGTTAAACACCTCAGTGCTGGACTATCCAGTCAACAGCGCCCTGGGGACGGCGTCCTGTGAGCACTGATGAAGGACCTAAGGATGACCAACACAAACTGGGCAGTAGCAGATGGGCTATCGTCTCTGACTGTACATCTACAAGGTAAACCAGCGAGGTAGGAACATCTATTAGAGTGGACAGTGAGTGGACACAGTGTTTAAACACTCCGGCAGCACCTCTGTGTCTGATCCACTCACACCAGCACAACACATACTAACACAACACCACCACATCAGTGTCACTGCAGTGTGGAGAATGATCCACCACCCACATCATACTGTACCTTCTCTGTCTTGGTCTTTTCGGGGTCCTGACCATTGAAGAACAAAGTGAAAGGAGGGAAACCAACTATACAGAGCCACAGTCTGTAACTGTAAAGCTACTACATGCTCCTATATGAGTGATGAAATGGAGAGTGAGTTTAGACACAAGGAGGTGTACCTAATAAAGTGCTCAGAGTGTGTAAATATATGAACCTGTATTACAGGCTGTGCTAAATTCGGTTGTCCACCGCAGAGCACGGACTTACCTCATGGCCTGGCATCCCACTGTGGGTTCCATGGCAGAACCGCATATAAAGCGGGGACGGTTCTTCATAAAGATGGCCAACTGTAAATAGCAAAGGCATGTGATGTAAACTATGGCCAGCAGAGTTCACTGGGAACACCAAGTGTAACAGATGGCGACAGAAAACAGACCGAGAGCCTTCCAGACTAACTTGGAGTAAATGAAATGAATCCTAGACACAAATAGAAGCTGCTTAAAAGGCTTAAACAGGCCATCGTTTCTCGTTCTTACGTGCACGCAGAGCACAACCACGTTAAAGTGGCAGCATGACGTGAGCGCAGCGTTATAACTGACCTCTCCGTCGGCTCTGATTTGCTTTCTCCCGCCTGCTCCTGGGAACGGGCTCCTGCGAGGCCCCCCTGCATGGCGATTTGCATATATGGTAGACACTTAGTGTTCTAACAGTTCTATGTATTCTAATAATGCATGCGTATTCTAGAGAAGCTAAGATTAAATGTAATATGTTGTAATTGAAATAGCTGTAGCATGTGAGCTAAAACCCCAGGGAAATTCATGCATGTCAGTTTCTTTGCACGTCGAGACGACCTGCTTGGTGACCTCCAAGCAGAGCTGTTTACCGAACTGTATTGAAGCAGCAGGATGCGAGAACTCATACACAAGAGTCACACTTTCAGTGAGCCCCCATGGAGAGCTGTACACAACGAGCTGAATCCGACTTCCCTTTGCATGCGCTGCATCATGCAGGCATGGACGCTATGGATCAGACTTGCGATCCTGTTTGTTTCTGTGTGTAAATAACTGAAATTGCATTATCTTGCTGGCAATCAGCATGTATGGGTGATGTACCTGATCTGCAAGGGCAGATTCATACCCAAATCGGAGAGTACCTTACACATGGATGAGTGGCCCCAGAGAGTGCCAGGAAACAGTGACTTCCTTCATGAGCTAGATGCTGTTGCTATCAAAATAGGAAGTGGTCATAATAATGTGACTCGGCTGTCACAGCAAAACTCAGAAGAGTTCAATTTTAAAATGGCAACATTAGAATAGTTTAAGCAGTTCCGGCATTCAGGATTAGAGCTACTGTGTTTCCTATCACTGTATAAAAGATGCACAATCCTTCGTTTCTGGTGGGGTAGCTGTTTACCGAACTGTATTGAAGCAGCAGGATGTGAGAACTCAAACACAAGAGTCACACTTTCAGTGAGCCCCCATGGAGAGCTGTACACCACGAGCTGAATCCGACTTCCCTTTGCATGCGCTGCATCATGCAGGCATGCGATCCTGTTTGTTTCTGTGTGTAAATAACTGTGTGCAGAATCTGTGATGTCCATATGACAGTGTGACCCATGTATACACAAAGTTGGAGTCGGAATTCAGCACAACACTGGCACATATGGACTCGTGAGGTAGAGTAATATTACAGGGCTTTATTACTGGACGTTTCAAACTTTGAGATAGACAAAGACTGACCAGACTTTCTGGATGGATTTTTTTCGAGCTGAGATTAGAGGACTTTCTGACACCCGGGAAACTTAGAAACTCCCTGAGACAGATATGAACCAGAGATGACACTCGGCTGTCAGATTTTCGTTGTTTTTCCGTAAGCTGTACAACTGTCTTGCATCCTTTTATCCCTTTTATGTCTTACCCACAGGAAAAAAAGGTAGTCTGAGGTATACTCTTGTCCAGTCTCTTGCTCAGAATGCTCAGGCTTTCTCTTGTTTTTTTTCCTCCTCCAACAGTGCCTTTTTTGGTCTCCTCTGTCTTGGTGTCCATACTGGGAATACCGAGGCAGTTTCTTCTTAAAGCTAGTGAAAGATCCATAGCTGGTGTGTGACACGGTGTCATAAAGCCCTATGCAGTTTCTACAAAAGGTTACGTACCCGCTCCTCCAAACACATATAGCCCTTCTCGACCAAAGATAGCTCTGGCTCTTGAACTGGTTCTTTTCAGGCTCCCTAGAACCTGAAGCAACTCAGGAAAGCAGCCTTTGTTTGCACCAGTTTTTATTGGAATCACGGAAAATTAACGAATTGCATTATCTTGCTGGCAATCAGCATGTATGGGTGGTGTACCTGATCAGCAAGGACGGATTCGTACCCAAATCGGAGAGAACTTCACACATTTACAGCATTTAGCTGACGCTCTTATCCACAGGGTTAATCATATTACAGGTAGGCCAGTGTAGTGTTAGGAGTCTTGCCCAAGGACTCTTATTGGTGTAGCACAGCATAGTCACCCAGACCGGGACTCGAACCCCACTCTCCTGCATGTGGTGGTGGTTCCCTGGCAGGAATGAACACATGGATGAGTGGCCCCAGAGAGTGCCAGGAAAACGTGACTTCCTTTATGAGCTACATGCTGTTGCCATCAAAGGTAGACAGTGGTCATAATAATGTGACTCAACTGTCAAAGCAAACTTCAGAAGAGTTAAATTTTAAAATGGCAACATTAGAATAGTGTTTGCAGTTCCAGGATTCAGGATTCAGGAGCTTTCCGGGTGCTACTGTGTTTCCTATCACTGTATACAAGATGCACAATCCTCCGTTTCTGGTGGGATAGACTTCTTTTCCATGCAGACTGCAGTTCATTTTTCACTATAATGTACATACGACTAAAGCCTGAGACAAATCCCTTAATCAAACAAGCGATCAGGCACGAATGAAGATGAGATTGCTAAGATTCCGCGGAAGATTCTCTCGCCGGGATACTCGAACGCTGTTGCCCTAGAAAGCTGGATATCTCTTAGCAGTGAAGGTACATACCACTGTCCGTCTCTACCCCTCTTGCCATTGTAGTGTGACTGGAGCTGCTCCGCCCTGTGAGCGTGAATGACACAATCACTGTAATCTTGGTTTGACGACCGGCCACAGGCACATTCGATTCCAGCTTCATACAAAAATGGTAGTTTCAGCCAGGGTGCTCTCGGTGGACTCGCAGAGCCGGGGTCTAGGAACCCGTCGCTAATGCGTGTCCTTTTATTTTCCCTCTTTTGTGGTAGGGTTATAGCGAGTAGTTATGGAGGCAGTTTCTCATCTTTTTAATATTCCAGCCCGGCTGACCCTGGCGCTGGAGCGGCGGGCCAGAACGGCACACTGTGTGGTTTTCGAGGGAGCTGGTGTTATTGATCTTCTCTGCCAGCATGAATGGAGTTTAATTACCTGAGCCGCTTTGTCTGACCTGCTCCTCCTAACTGCCCTCGCGGGGCCGTGTGTACGCGTGCAGGCGCACTCGTGTTTGTTTGTGTGAGTAGTGTATTTTCTGAAACGGGGGAAGGGTGGGCTGTAATATAAAAACGCAATCTGTTCCCTGTAGGTCCTTCTTTGTGTTGGGTGAGGAAGATCTGGGAGATTATGAAGTGCATTGTATGCTATTCTGGGGCTAATTTTGCCCAGTGCTAGTCTTTCTGTCCATAAGTAGGCCCGAATCTATTATAGAACACTCACACTGAGCACTGCCATTTGATCTTCCAGTCAAAACAGCCACTGAGTACAAGTTATTCATTTTTCAGGAGGTGTTTCTGAGATATTAGATCACCCGTGTGAAAACACATCCAACGCTAGAGTTCATGGAAATGATTTAAAGATACACTCATCATCAAAAACCAGCTGAACCCAGAAGGAATCAACCGACAGCAATGAAACTTTGTGGGTAGGTTTGACATCGTCAAGTTTCACGCTTAGCCACGCATATGAGTCACCCTGTTAGTGCCAGCACCATTGGCAGACGGGTGCGCGACTCAGGACTACATGCACGCAGACCGTTACAACGACTGACCTTAACACCACATCAACGTCGCCAAAGACCGCAATGGTGTGTGCCAGACTGTCATGGAGTGACTCGGGATGGCAGCAGGTCATCTTCAGTGATGAGTCCTGAGCTTGAGAGGGGAAACTCAAGCCCCACCCTTACCTCAGATCTGAAAACATCCACAGGTGTTTCTGCACATTTATCCGCAAAGCCACTTAACACTAAAGGTCTGAAAGGACGTGTGGCTGCCATTCCTAGGAATGGAAATGGTTTTTCATGGATAGCAGTGGCATTATTGATTCTGCTAATCGATCCGGTTCTCTTATTGATTCCTGATCAATTTTCAGTATGGTAAAACTCAGACCCCCACAGGACCACCACAGAGCAGATATTCTGTGGGAGGTGGATGATTCTCAGCACTGCAGTGACACTGATGTGGTGGCGGTGGTGTGTTCCAACCAAAACGGTCAATAGCATTCTGTGGGCAGTGTCCTGTGACCACTGATGAAGAACCAGAGGATGACCAGCACTGCACTGTGCAGCAGCAGATGAGCTTTCGTCTCTGACTGTACATCTACAAGGTGGACCAGCAAGGTAGGAGTGTCTAATAGAGTGGACAGTGAGTGGACACAGTGTCCAAACACCAGCAACACTGCGGTGTCTGATCACTCGATACACACTAACACACCACCACCACGTCAGTGTCACTGCAGTGTTAAGAATGATACACCACCCTGATAATGCCTGCTCTGTGGTGGTCCTGTTGGGGTCCTGTATACAGTATATGCTGTCCTATTGGTCATGGTGAGATATGGCCCAAGCGTGTTAAGCATAACCATTTGAACTTTGTATGACCCGGCATGTCTGCTGTGGAAAATCCGTGAGCACCGTGCATCCCGTTGTTTCAAAGCGCAGCGGTGAATTTTCCGTGTTCTGTGGGGAAGCAGCTTTAAGCTGCACATTAGCTGACACATATCTAAACTCCAGGAAAGCAGGTAACTCCAATTTTGGTTCTCCTGCTGTTGAGGAAGGTGCATACCTTTCACTACACATTTTGTGGAAGCACACTGAGACTCCCTTTCTCATTTTTCCTCCCTTGCAGAAAGCATGAACGGGTTGGGAGGCTTGCTGGCTGGGAGTCGAGGGTCGAGTCGAGCAGCTGGCTGTAGCAACAGTCTGTCTGTTATCATCTAAAATGGATGGAAGGAGGAGGATGTTTGTAGGGCGTGTAGAGCACTACAAACCGTTCCTGAATTTTAGCCCATGCTGTGCTGAAAGATGATCAAACTGCATTGCTGGTGTTTCCTCACTTAGAAACATCATTTCATGGACATCGCAAAGTTCCACTGTTGTTATCATTCTTCCTGAAACCAAGCCAACTTTTTGACCGCTTCCTCTGCTCCACCAGCAACATAGACGGAGTTTAACTTCATGGAGCATGAGTTTTTGCAATGCACAACTGTCAGAAACAACATGCCAGCCTCATTAAAAAGTGTGGGTCAGCTTGGAGGCATTCAACTCTAATGCATCTGTCCATTCGCCACTGATTCTTAACCTGGATTCCCACCCCGCTGGTGTTCTCAGGCTAGACCACAATGTCATTTTAAATTTATTTTATGCTGATTATGTATGGAGGACCGGATCTGGCAAAATTAAAAATAAATAAATAAATAAAAGATTAAATAAAATTAACATTTAAATAAAAATAACTAGAATTTGTTTATAATTGCTTGCTTTGATTTTATTTATACGCTTATTTCCTTTTCTTGCATTTATATAGTCCTCATTTTATTTATTCTTGTACTGTTTATTAATGTTTTATTAATATCTCCCTTCATTTTATATATATGTTCTGCATATATTATTTAAACATGCTAATTTTAAAATCTATTTATTTAATACATATTATTTTTACATAAAATATAATGTAATTATACATTTAATTATTTTTGATTTTTTAAATTAATTAATTAATTAATTTCTGTATTTCTTCTTTCATATGATAATGAGGAGGCGTGTTTTTCATGTTCAGGCTTAGCAATCAAGTGCAGAACGACAGGAGTTGATTTCGAGCAGAGCTATGTAGCTTGGCTATGCGTTCGGGTGAAAGACTCCGAGAGGACAAATATCGGGGCGCAGGTCGGTGTCGGATCTGCTCAGAGAGGCAGCTTCCAGGTGTTGCATGATCTGAATTAAGCAGGGAAAGACGATGAACTACCTCCTCTAAATTTGTGAACACTATGGGGTCGATCTCTGTATCAGAAGATGTAGCATAATGGAACTAACTGTCAGTCACAGCCTCCACCCGAAAGAGTAAATAATCTGCATTTTCAGCAGGGTCAGCTAAGAGTCTCAGGTCTCTTGCTACCTGTTGCCTGTAAGCAGACATTAGTGCACCGTGTTGTTCATAGTTACTGCTGATGGAGCAAGACATGTACAATCGATCTACGGAATCTGCTGTCGATCAACCAATAGGAATGTTAAGACACACTGGCGTCAAGGATTGACAGCCCCTTTATTACCATAAGGGTAAGGAAAAACAAAAATAAATAAATAAATGAATGTATTAATAAATAATAAGGTAAATACATTAATTTAAAATAAAAATGTTCATTAAGTAACACAAATAACAAAATAAATACACATTATACATTTATTTCAGTTTTTTATTTATTGATATACTTATTTCTATGCTTATTTATTTATTTTTAGATTTACCATCATTATTTCTTTGCCATTTTAATTTAAGTATTAGTGTTTTATTCATTTATTCATTTTTTTATTTTGGCAGATTCGGTTCTCCATAATTATGTGCACTGCGAGGAAAATAATGTATAACCAGCTTCCAAGACGAAACACAATGGAAAAGAATGGATGCTGTAATAAAAGCTAAAGGTGGACACGATAAATATACACTCATCATCAAAAACAAACCGCTGCACCCAGAAGGAAGTGTGGGATTGCAGTGCTGTTGGGAAGGAAGAAAAAGGTTACCAGAAACAATACATGATGATAAATTAAATTTTTAAGCTACACATACAAAGGTATTGTTTCCCAGTACGGTGTCGGGCTGCCATGTTTGCTAATGCAGCATGTCAGATATCTGAGTTGTAGAGGTTTCTAATGGTGTCCTGTGATAATCCATTCTGCCGTTAATGCAGATTTTGAGGTAGGGGTGGCTCCAGTGACACCAGGCCTTTCAAACGCGTCATGCATCGCAACAAACCTCTCATCTTGCCGCTGACCACAGTGCCTCCATACACGGATTCATTGGTCATCTCCAACAAGATACAAGCGGGACTCATTACTGTCATTCTGAGTCGCTCTGTGACAGTCTGGCAGGACACCACTGCAGTCTTTGGTGATGTTGACGTGGTGTTAAGAGCAGAGGTTGTTACTGTCTGAGTGCATGTAGTCCAGCGTAATTCAGCTGTCTGCCAATGGTGCTAGCACTAACAGATGACTAGTGGAGGGTATTACTGCTCGCTGAGTGACAGCAATCATGGCTGTTGGGTCACCCCTTGGATGTCGTCTCTCTCTCTCTCTCTCTCTCTCTCTCTCTCTCTCTCTCTCTCTCTGTGGTTCGTGTGGGTCTCCCAGATCCTTCATGTCGTGCCATCTTTTATCCACTGCCATGGAACAGCATGCTATGGTAGTATCCGCACTACCGGTATGGCGCACAATTCGCCAATAAGGCCATCCCATTTTCCGGAGCCCTATGATGCAACACCTCTCCAACTCCTCCAACTGCACGGATTGCCTTCGAACTCTTCTCTGAGACACGATCATAAAATTACTAGAAGGGAAAATGTGTAAATGCCAAAGTGTGTAAAGGCAAACATCTCTTACCCATAGTTCCGGTTAAACATGTCCTTTGGTATTTTCCAAACGGTTTCTCCGAAAATGAAGATTCTGTTACTGGCACAGGCTTCGTTCATACAGTATGAGTCATTACACCAGCAGTGAGTCTTTATGTGACATCTGCAGTGGTAACAAATGATTCCGTCTGACACTATATGAATACCAATATTCCTCAAACTTTTGTTTTGCTGAGCTTCACCACTTTCCCTGGGAAACAAAAAGGAAAAATTATTATTCCATTTGAACAGCCATATTAACGATAACAACTCTCAGTCAAGCTGTGTCGCATTTCTCATCGCCGCAGAAAACAACACTGCATTAACATGACAGTTACTGTCACTTTGAGCAAATTGTCTCATTGACACATTCATCAAGGCCAAAAAAATTGATGACGCCGAGCCCAATAGGCTGATGTTGCTGCTGCGTCTGTCTGAGAGCCGATTGGATGCCCCGCAAGAGCAAAAGTTTGTCATCTTCGCGAGCCGGGCCATTTGTCTCTGCTGAGCCGTGGGAAGCCATATTGTTTCAGCCACACCCAATTAGCTCCCAGTTTGAGTGAAGGAGCCTAGTTTCACAGTCTGCTGCTTCGGCCACACACGCAAGAGTCCCACAACACAGCCATGCATGACAATGAGACAGGAGGAGGAGCCGCACCATCAAAGAGCACTTATCTGCCAGCTAGCTCCTCCGATCCAAAAACAGCACCCCACTCCGCAGAGCCAGCCAAGAGATTAGAACAGTGGATTAATAGCCACGGCCGCTTGACGTCACAGGTCGTGTCACGATGTCGGTTGTGAATCATAGATCTTCTTCCTGAGGGTCCCTGAAATTGAGTTAGGCCTTGAATTGAGCCACAGGTTGCTGCTGAGGGAATTCATAGAGATGTGAAAAGAATGGCCATGTCCAGGTTAACCCCACAATCCTTTAATCCTGAGGCTGGTTCTGCCTCTGCTGTTATTGTGCTGTCAGGACTTTTATTCTGACATATGAAGAATTTTTTTGATCAAGCAATATACAGCTAAAATTCTACATGCTGGCCCAAGCTGCTAAGCCCAACGTCAGTCTATCATTGCAGTCAAGCTCTTTAGTTTGTTCTTGTGAATGTGTTCACAGTAGATGATTAGGTAGAGATAGACTACACTGGCATGTCAAAAGTCATGGGATCGGATCTTGCAAATCAAGTATGTGATTTGTAGTGCCATCCCGGCTTGGGAACGCCCACACCTGTATAAGGTATTATCTTGTAACTGAGGTTGAACACTGCCCAGCATACTCACTAGCTGACCTGATTTATAAGAGTTCACATTACGCATTATAGTGGAATGCCTTGATTGGGCCCCTGTTGGGTAACCGTGCAGGCCACACTGTTCATTGGAACTCTCCAGAATGCTCCTTGAAACAATTCTAGACAGGCTGAGCCCGAGGGTTTGGTGTATTAACCTGCTAGAATATCCCATCACTGTGGGGAAACATGAAGTCCATGAAGGGCTGTAAGTGGTAGCTGGCACCATTCAGTAGGTGTTTAGGTGGACCAGTGGACCCAACCCATGCCCTGAGAACCCACCCCCACCAGTATGAAACCAACGCCAGTCTTCAGAACTAGAATGGAGTATTGATGCTCGTTATTGTCAGGCCTTGAATGTGAATAAAAATCCGGCAGCGGTGGTGGTTAATTTGGAAACTTGGCTTCAACTCTACTAAGCAAGCACATTACTGTAGAATGGAACCTTATAGCACCACATTGACAGCACTTGTACCTTGAAAGATACAGTAACACTTATACTACATTAATACACTGTTGTGCTGATTTTTAAGCGTCCTCACAACCACAGATCCTATACAGGATTGTGCCTTGAGGCTCATACGAGAAATCCTGCCGTTGCTTCTTGTGTGGCGTTAAATCGTTATTGATCTGCGTTGCCTGTAGAACACTTTTCATCCAGCTCCCACGTCACTGATGAGTTCAGCGGTCGCTTGTGCCGCTAATCAGTTTTCGCATCCTCTCTTAATTAAAGCCTCTGCTTTTATTCCTCCCGGTGTAAACGCTTTTCCTGCACAAACAGCGAGCGGCGCGGCGCTCCGAAGGCTGCCAGGGAGGCGGCAGGTGTAATTGGAATTCTCCTGTGAGGCAGGAGCAGGAAATGAATGTGACAGGATCAGAGGGATCTGGTATTCTGCAGCGAGCTCAATTACAGCCCAGTCCCACGGGGGAAAACTCCCCGAGACTGATACGGAGTGGTAAAGAAGGATAGATGGGCAAATAAATATATAACGGACGTCCAGCCAAAGGCTGGGCTTTTCTTCGCAGGTGAGCCGGGAACAATGGTTGTTTTGGCTTGCGCTTAAATGAAAAGGAATGATTTAATCACGCCGCCGCCGTATTAGGCGGACTCGTCTGTTTAATGCAAATTACAGGCGCAGAGTCGCAGGCCGGCCTGAAATATGAAAATAAGCGAGATCTCTTAGCGCCCATTAGAAAGCCTCTCATTTGGAAGTATTTGGTTTACCCTTTTCCCACCTGGATGAACCCTGAAATGAAGCATGATGGCAATATTCAAATACGCCACGTTGAAGGTGAGCCCAGCCTGTCAGGGCAGAGCGTTCCCTTTTGTCGAGCGTTTTGTTAAGCAGTCACGGCGAGAGAGAGAGAGGGGGTGATTCACTCCTTTGTTAAATAGCATAATAAACCTTTCCATCAGCCTTATCTGTCAGAACACTGTTTTTGTTCCCAGTAGTGACGGAAGGAGAAAAGGATGGGTTTAGCTTGAATGGTGTTGTGCTGGTGTGACGCCTAGGTCAACACTTCTTTTTTTTTTTCCTTCCCTTTTTTTCTCTATGTTTTTCTATTTTATCTGGATGGTGATGGTGGAGGGGGGCCGGTGGTGGTACAGCTGGAGGAATGCGGCGTGTTGAGAGCAGAGCGAGTGTTTGTTTTGAGAGCAGGCGATGATAATGTGCTTGTTTGGCGCCTCATTGACCTGCTGGATTTGCATGCCAAATTTTGCATGTTAACCACCGCAGCTGACAGGTTCTTAGCCGTGTTCGAGGCCGGACAATAACGAGCATCCCCCCTAATACTCTTAGCTCAGGTCACGTTAAGCTAGCGTACACTCCAGCGACAATAGGCTGCACCTTCTTTGAGTGCTTGTTAACAGCAGTTACTGTGCGTGCCGCATGGCTGTTTGAATCGGCCGGTTATGCTAATGGCACTTAAGCCCGCGACGTTAGCGATGATGGCATTGTGATTGGCTTTCTGTTACATCGGGCAGATATCCTCGCCGGGATGTCACGTGGATCAAAGGAGTGTTTGAATTCCGCAGGGTAATCGTGTCTCTCAGTCTTCCGATGAGTGCCTTCTCCATTCTGTCTCCCCATTGAGGAGGTTGAGCCAACTGTCAGGTGCCGGGAGTTAGCTTCTTTGATGCCCAATGGAATTCCCTCATGGCGGCCCTCTGATGCATGAAGCAGCTGGGAGACAGTGTAATGGCAAAGGGATGTTCCCCGCTGAGAACACTCGCTAACGCCAGCCGCAGAGAGCGAGAAAGAGGCAGAAAGCTGTAGGAACGGAAGAAAAGCAAACTTGAAAGGCCCAAGATGAAGAGAGCGGCTATTTCGAAACCCGCAGGCCTGAGAGACGTAGCGCGCCGTGTCCCGCACGCCGTCCACCCCTCCAGAGTTTTTACAGCTGCGTTGTTTGCTGTATTGCTCGCTTCGTTGGATCTTTCCAACGTTACAGTTCTTCAAACAGCCTGCCTCTGACTCAGCCACTTCTCTTCTCCCTCCTTACGTTCCACACACCGGAACCCTCAAGCACCTTCCACCGACATCCAAGTGCCTTTTTCGTTTCTCGGCAGGACGTGTTCAAAACGGTAACAGGAAGTGGTATTTGCAAGCTAAGAATGACTAGCTGCTCTCAGTGGTCGACAGCCCCTAGCAGCCCACTCTCGCAGCGTGAAGAGGCTCTCCGGAGCCGAGAAACGAGCTCTTTGAGGAGTAGCCCCGCGACTGGAGTTATGTTAAAGTGGATATTTTTCCCTTTTTTTTTTTGAAGTGAGTCACAACAGCAAATCCAGAGATTCGGGGTTCTCTCCGCCCCCCAGCTGTTAGCTTTTTCACTCGGTGCGTGCTGTTTGTGTTCTGCCTGTTTTGTTTTATCTTCCCGGATCTCTTTTCTTTGCCTCCACCGCCACCCCCAACAGTATAGTCTTATCCTGTAGATCCTTTCAGATTAACACTAAAGACACATAACAGTGAGTCTGTGAGGCCTCCCGTGTACGGCAAAGCGGTACCGTGTAAAAAAAAAAAAAAAAAGGGACCACCCGTCATTTAAGTTACCAGCAAATCGGTCATTTTTCCAGAGATATTTCTGAGGAGATTAGATATAAGGTAATCCCCATGGGTGAGAAAGAGGCATGTCAAAAACGAAAGGGTTTCAGAAACGGGAGTTTAAAAGTCATTTAATAGATAAAGAGAAACCGGTATGGAAAATGGTCGATGTCCATCAGATAACCAGCATTTGAAGCTTTCATCAATGAGAAGTAGGTTCTTCAGATGCTTCAGATCACGTGTGTTACACTAAGAAGACAGCCCTGCACTGTGAAGCTGTGTAGAAGCCCTTAGTAACGAAGGGAAAGGCACCATAAAGGGAAAATGCAATAAGGACGAGCCTTTGCAGATTAGCAAGCTAGGAAGGAACGTGAGAAGCAGGAATGCAACCAACTTCTAAGACTGTGGAAAGTTTACAGGTGTGGAAAGTTTCCCTGCCAGCTTCTTTGACAAACTGAAAGCATGCATCAGGAAAAGAATGGATGTTGTATTAAAGGTGGACACTAGTGGACATTCACATTTAGTGGACAAACTAGAAACTGAAAAATGATTATTTATACACTGATCGTCAAACATATAGTTGTACCCAGTAGGACAGTCATCATAACGGTCTGCGTGCATGTAGTCAGGCATGGTGTAGCCACCTGACAGTGGTGCTGGCACTAACAGGACGACTCAGCCACAGTTGTGGCTGTTGGGTCACTTTGTGCATGCTGCTGGTGTGTGCCAACAGCAGGCTATGGTAATACCTGCGTGACTGGTGCAGTGTGCAATACGTCGATAGACCATCTCACTTCCCAGGGTGCTATAATGCAACCCCTTGTCAACTCTTCTGCAACTGCTTGAATTCTTTTCAAACTCCTCCCTGAGGCATCCTTCGCTTTCAAAGGATGCCACCAACACAACAGCGCAGTCAGACTGGAAAGCATGCGCCACAGGACGGCCTTATATAGTCAGGCAGGTACAGCGATACAGCCTGTTCTGACGTACGTCACACGGGAGGCCGAGTGAGAAACGTGAATCATTTGCATGTCTCACAATGTCTAACCTACCCACTTTTCTTTCCTGTCGGTTCATTCCTACAGGGTGCAATAATATTTTTGATGATGAGTGTATATATAAATTATTATATTTAATTGTGATTCTCTTTCAAATCCTTGTTCTGTGATTTTGCTGATGGTGAAATATGAATAATTCATACTAAATGGCCATTTTAAATTGGAAGTCTAATGAATGGACGAATAAAGGATATTCCACAATGTTAGTGGGTTCAGACAGAGGAGGCCACATGCTGTGGGCCTGAGAGAAGTGCATGCTGCCTTTAACACCACGTCTGTGTCGCCAAAGACTGCAATGGTGTCGTGCCAGACTGTCATGGAGTGACTCAGAATGGCAGCGGGTCATCTTCAGTGACGTGTCCTGCTTTGTTTTGGTGGAGATGACCAATGAATCCGTGTGTGGAGGCACCGTGGTCAGCCAAGGATGGTTTGTTGTCAAGTCCAGAATGTCCGGAAGGCCTGGTATCACTCCACCTCTACCGCACAAGCTGCAGGAACTGTGTGAAAATATTTAAGCAACGTGGGATGTGGTATCACAGGACACCATCAGGAACCTCTACACTACTTCTGTATGTGTAGCTCAATAAATATTCCCCATATCAGTCTAAATGTATCATCATCTATTGTTCCTGGTAACCTTTATCCTCCTTCCCAACAGCACTGCAATCCCACACTTCCTTCTGGGTGCAGCTGTTCTTTTGATGATGAGTGTATGTTCTGTTTCTTTCTCTTTTTTGCAATTAATTAATAATTTTTTGTACCTTTTTGTTAAATAGCAATTTAAATAATTCATACATTTTTCTTTTAAGTTTGGAAAAATTGTTAATTATAGAAAAAAAACTGGTCTCTTACTTTTACTCTGTACTGTACAATTTTGACTGAACTGTCAAAATTTTGAAACATCAAATTAGCGCTAATCCCGTTACCGCCACGCTATTGCATCTTGATTGTGAATGACATTGTGTCATATTTTAAAATCAGCAGCATCTAGACTCCCGTCCATTATTAATGGGGGGAGCAGCATAGAGAGAGGCAGCGGTAGGCGAAGCCCCGCTGTAAGCCGCTGTTATTGCTCTGCGGCTTCGACTGGAGAACAGCACTTGACAGAGGTGAGGTGATTTTCCACTGCTACTTTTCTCCTCGGTGTGTAAGCCTGGTGTGAATAGAATAGGATGCTGTGACTGAAACACTAATGAGGCAGGGAACCTGCAGTCCACCTCACTCGCGCACGCTCTCTCTCTCTCTCTCTCTCTCTCTCTCGTCCATCCTCTCCTGCAGAACAAATGAATTCCAGGAGTTAGCATGTGAGAGGAGCTCTGCCTCGCTCTGACTCTCTCACTCAGCCTTTCTCTCTCTCTGTCTTGCTCTCTCTCTCTCTCTCTCTCTCTCTCTCTCTCTCTCTCTCTCTCTCTCTCTCTCTCTCTGTCTTGCTCGCTCTCTCTCTCTCTCTCTTTCTCTCTCTCTCCCCCCTCCCTCTCTCTCTCTCTCTCTCTCTCTCTCTCTCTCTCTCTCTCTCTCTCTCTCTCTCTGTGTTTCTCTCTCCCCAGCCAGAAAGCTGCAGCGTTTGGTCCGTTGGGAGCTTTGCGTGTGGTGAGCCTGATAGCCGATAACCTTGGCGAAGTGTTGGGGAGAGGGAGTATGGCTCCGCAATCTCATTAGCCCTGGCTCCAGGCTGCCTTTAATTGCCAGGCACGTCCTCTGAATGGCCCGTCTCTGATGAGCGAGGGGAGAGATCAATGGGCTGATGAGAGTGGTATGGCTTTCAGTGTGAGGGTGCACCTGATGGATGCAGGGGCAAGACGGTGAGAGTGTCAGATGTTGCAGGTCATGAATGCTTCTTCAGCTTTGGATGGCTCATATTAGCGGGAGTGCTTCTGTCATGTTGTGCACACCCTGAAGACACGTCTGAAGATGTTAATGCACGATTACAGCTTATTTTGCTGGACGGAACGTACCAGAGCTTACAGTGTGGGCTTTGTGAGTTATGCAGCGATAAAGGCATATACCACTGGTCTCCCTTACCAGTATATCTGCTGGTTAATGAGCATTGTCCTCATGGAAACTCCCTGTGATTACTTTTCCAGTAATCACGTTTAGTTCAGTAATTGTGACGGGATTAATCAGTTTGTTCTATCCAGCTGGACTCCTGTTACACTGTAAGTGTATTGCTGATTAAATGTAATTGCTGTTAAAGCTACCACTGCTTACCCAAAGGCTGATTTCAGGCTGCAATGCCTTACGAGAGGCTAACAAGCTGCACTCTGAGAGTAGCCATACTGAACAACCTAGCTGGAACTCCTTATTATTAGAGGTTCGTATTGCAGAACTGACCCCTCTGCAAATGCCTGTATGTGGGCCCACACTTTAATTCCATGCCTTTGTAGCTACGTAGGTAGTAGGTACACGACGTAGTTTCATTGTCGTTAGCGAATGGTCCTCTATGGTTGCCAAATAAGCAATTCGAATGAATAAGAAAAGTTCAATGGAGGTACGTACACCCCCACCAACTCAGTGCTTCAATGTGTGCAGACTAGAGTGGCCACTTTCATAAACTCCTAAAGGAGGACATCACAATGGGGGGTGGGGGAGGGGGTACTAGAACAGTATTAAAATCATAGCCTATATAAATGATAAAAATGATTTCTTTACTCACCTTATTTGGAATGAATGACATTTGTGAGTCACGTGGGAGCTTACTAATTGATTAGTATTCAGAGGGCTGACCTGCGGTTAGCCGGTAGGCAAGTCACCATGTCACATGACCTTGCTAAATCAATAAAATGCATGTCTTTGGACGTGAGGCAAAGGCACACATAATATTGTTGATATTGTAAATAGTTCATCCCGAAAAAAGGGGAATAATGCATGTCCGGCCAGGGTTTGCGCCGGATGGAGGACCGAGAGTTGAAAAAACTGACTGTCTGGCCTAAACGGCTAAGTTAGCTCACGCAAAGTTAGATCAGCTAATGTTACCTGCTGTAGCGAATGGATGTATGGTGTTAGGTGGGTGCTCTCGTAGAGAGGTGGATACTTGGCTTCCAGAAGAGACACGCAGGGAACACGTCGTGAAGGGGCTTCAGGGCCGGTTTAATGAACAATGGGAGCACCGAGACTTCGCTCGTCCCAAGTTCCCAGATAACACCAGTTGGAGAACCCAGGCTACAACCTAGTACAGTTCACCACACGCACATTCTCTCCCGCGTTTTCCTCCACACTCTCCATTATTCGCTCTGGCTCTCCACCGTGCACATGCGCACTGCACCTGCCTTAAATATCTCATAGCTTTCAGCTCAAAAACAGCCAGTTTGTGAACAGGTACTAAACCGAGACTAAGCTTGATAAGTGATGCTGAATGCTAGGAAGTGGTCACAATAATTTACATTTACATTTAAGGCATTTAGCAGACGCTCTTATCCAGAGCGACTTACAACCGTGCTTAGTGTTCCATCAGATAATGTTTCCAGCTAGTATAAGAAGGTTAGAGTCAATACCCGCCCTGAGCTCAGAGGCTGCGCGGATAAGGGCCAGTGCTGATTACACAGACGGTTACACAGGCATATATAAGCATAAGTGCACTACCTGGCAACCCAGCACTCACACCTAGAGAGAAGGAAGGTTTTGGTCAGTGCAAAAACAAAATATTTCAACATACACCTCCACTAGTGCTCACTCCCTTAAGTGCTTTACAGAGAGACGGGTCTTCAGTCTGCGTTTAAAGACTGTGAGAGACTCCGCTGTTCGGACAGCCAGTGAAAGTTCATTCCACCATCTGGGAGCCAGGACAGAGAAGAGTCTGGATGCTTGTCCTCCATGCGTCTTCAGAGATGGTGGGTGGAGTTGAGCTGTAACTGAAGCTCGAAGAGCTCCAGGTACAGATCGACTCTTAACCCTTGCCATGTGGTTCGACTGTGTACTGTGTTACATGACGGCCTTTAGCAGTGGCCTTTAGAGCTACCCCTACCTTCATTTCAGGCACTAAATGCCAAACCCCTAATGGTAATTTCTGCTAGCCGTGCTATGAGATTCATAGAGATACACAGTGGTATGTAAGCGCTAAGCTAACGATGATTCGCATTAACACTTTCTGATGTTCTAGCATAAACAAGGGCATCGAAGGCTTGATACAGGCATTGTATGTTGTATTTGGAGCTTGTGACAGTGATATGAACACACATTGTAGCAGTTTAGCGCTGACTCTTTCAGCAAAGAGCCCTAGCAGAGAGCCCCTGCTGTTTTCCACTTATAACCTCTGACTGAAGCGCACCAGTCAGGCTGCCACATGCACTCACAGTCAGTGACAGACTTCCAGAGGGTTTAGCGTGGCTTTTTATCCAGCAAAATTCCACCCGTCAGAAATCTAAACATGCTCGGTTGACGCCACTAATTGTTCCGGAGGCTAATCTGATGCGTGAGGCCTTCAGTCCGGCTCCCGAAGTCCATACCAACAGGAAGGCCCAATCGGGAGACCTACTGATAGATCTGATTATAAAGTTTTAGAACAGTGTTTCTCAACCCAGGTCCTGGAGGCATCCTGCCCTGCACATTTCGGTACTTCCCGTTACCAACATACGTATTTCAGCTCATCAGCTCATTAATAAACCCTTTCAGAGTTGCAGGGTGTGTGTTAAAGCCAGGAATCCACTTAAGATGTGCAGGGCAGGGACGGGAGCCTCCAGGACCAGGGATGAGAAACACTGGTTTAGACCACAATGCACCAAGACCCTTGATAATACACCTAACACACCATACATACAACACACTTTTGGTCCGAAAATAACTTTGGCATTTTAGTCAGAACATCACACGTTAGAAGGCCATGGAAAACCTGGCTGCGTGTTCTCTTACCCCTAGCTTGTGTCAACATCAAACAAATCCATTTAAGACCCTCAGGATGGTTACCATACTGCACCCCTGAGCCCCTCCGGGCAGAGCCCAGGCTGGCAGCCAACATGGAGTGACAAATAAAGTCAGGTAAACATTCAACTCTTTGATCTGCCACTTCAAACCAGTTGCTGTGCTAGTGCTAACTAGCCGACAGTTACTCCGAGGAGAAACATACAGTCTGCCTTGCAGTGTAAACAAGTAGTAAGCATGTTCAACATCCTTAAAGCAATACATTCCAGATACGACACCACGACAACGTTCATACAGATGATCTTAAATTGTCCCTTGTTGTGCATTTAAGCACTTAGGTGGATATAAATTTGGCAAATAGACTCATTATGCTGTTTTCACTTAGCGTACACTATTAGCTTGCTGTACGCATTATGAGAATAAAGCCCCCTTGATGCTATTTAATAGCATTGCTTCATATTAGGTGACCTAGTTTTATGCAGCTCCCTTTATATGTATATCTGACACCTACTTTTTTGCGCCCAAAGTGGGGTTCATTAATAAATGTATTACTCGTTATTATTTATTCATGCTGATGCTGTGTAATATGGTGTCTCCTGGCCTACGCTGGAGGCGTAAATGCTATAGAAAAGTCAAGGGGCCTTATAAAATTACCCTGCCATGCTAACACCCAGCGCTGCAGTTTATCTAAGGAAGTAAAAACTCCTTTAAATACATAATTAATGAAGCCGAACACACAGAGGATGGAACCAGCCGGAGACGCCGACCTGTCAGATCGTTCAGTTTCACCCTCATCACTCCTCCTCTCTCAGCAGCCCAGGAACAGGACGTACATCCCAAATAAACCTTGGCACAGAAACGATTTCACTCTCTTTACCGCTACAAGGCCGGTGCTTTAGACGCTGCTGAAGTAGCCCTGGTTCTCCCTCTTTGTTGTTACTGGTAAGTGTTTGAGGCAGATGAGGTTTCCAGGCTGGTGGTCAGCGACCACATCACGCCATGTCAGTTTTCTGTGGGAGACCTCGGCCTGGCTGCTTCATGCTAGTTCTTCATAGCAGTAATACGAAGCAAGGTCTGATAAGTAGAAGGGCCGGTTTCGACATGGACATGGCTTCTTAATAGTGTTGGAAGTTAGCAGTAGTAGCTTTATGGGACTCATACAGTAGCTTATGGCATTTCTATGGTAGTGGTGTTTGAAAAATGTCCTTTTTTATTTATACCTACCGCATACTTCTCCCAGTGTAAGAGTAAGGCTTCACTCATGGACTACCAAAATGCCCAAACCAGTCTCAATCAGTTTCACTTTTTAATTACTGTTAAGTAACTGTTTTGCATTTTCTACTCTTCTATTTATTTTTATTACATATGCTATTACTATTTTATTCTTATTTTATCTAAAATTTAATATTTTGGTGTAATTTTTTATTATTATTATTATTATTATTATTATTATTATTATTATTATTATTGTTATTAGCAATTCATATTAATATGTAGTATTAGTAGTATTCTTGTTATTATTGTTGTTGTTATTATTGTTATTAATAACCATAGTGATTTGGTGTTATTTACAATATTATTATTATTATTATTATTATTATTATTATTATTATTATTATTATTATTAGCAATTCATATTCATATGTAGTATTAGTAGTATTCTTGTTATTATTGTTGTTGTTGTGATTGTTATTAATAACCATAGTGATTTGGTGTTATTTAATATTATTATTATTATTATTATTATTAACAATAATAATAATAATACTAATAACAATAATAATAATTTAAATAAAATGTTTAATTAAATATCATTATTTCACAGTTTTTTAGTCCCTAACCTCTAAAGTGGATCCTTTGTGAATTCAGGTCTAGCTTGTATTTAAAATAAATGTTCAGTAATTATCGGTAAAGCCGATATGAATAAGAATTTTAGAATTTAGAGTAAGGTACAAATATTTGTATTTACAATTACTCTTTTAATGCTGTACTAAATAGACATCCTCTTACATTATACACTGTAACAGTGTATATCTATTATCAGTACATATTTATATTCTCTGGTTTAACATCTTGGACTGGAAACTTCCCTCAGCCTGTAGAAATCATGTACTTTTACATTCAGGTTTATATGAACTCTGTATTAATATTAGTAGATATTCCTGTAAAGTGATTAATACATTCCTAATAAGCATATTTCATCCACTCCTACAGTCTCCACATTGCGTTTAAAGGGGGAAATCGGACTTTTTTCAGATTTGAGCAAACAAGACAAATGTTTCGTGTGATTCCATGTGATTCCTTTGGTGTTCTCTCAGTTTTCCAAACATGTGACCCAACGTGCCATTGTCCTCCGGCTTGTGAGAGATGGCGGGCTGTTTGGAAAGAGCAGTTCCAGTCATATACTGTCAGATCGGAAATCAGAAGCTTGCTGTTTGGGATTATTTCTGACCGCTCCTGTTTGGACAGGACTGGGCCTTTGTTGCTGTTCCACAGTGACTTTTCTCCATCTGTCTCTCAAAACCCTCACCATCCCTTTCTCATCCCTGTCATCCACGCAGCGCAGCACCATGCCGGCCGTAGGTCACATGCGTCCTAACCGTTACCTCACCTATTAGAGCAGATGTTCGTACTTTAAGATACTCTGCCTCTGCACGTCTGCCGCACTCTTTCAGGAGCAGATTACACGTTCTGTAGGAAGCATCGAGTACTTTATTACCTACAGTTTCACCAGCTCTCTTTATTTGTCCCAGAATTCTTTCCTTCTCATGTTCCCGTGTCTCTCCATCCGCTCTGAGGGGAGTGGTGGAGCGGGTGGTAGAGTGACAGTGACAGTGGGAGATTTGGACATGTTGTCGCTGTTTGCGGGGAAACGCCTCTTCACCCTCGCTTGACAACCTTACTTACACTCCTGTGACAGCCTTTCACATGTGACAACATGTTACTCCTGTTTACCACCAGGAAATTTCACAGGGCGGCTGCAGTCTGCTCATTTGATGCTGATTGCATCGCTTCGTTAAGAGGCTAAGAGGTTCACCACCTCATGCTACAGTTTCCTGGGACATTTCCTCAGCTACTTTGAGCTTTGTAAAAGTAAGAGGGTGCTATCTAGGGTGCTATCAGAGCTATCTAGGCCTTCAGAGGAGGCTTAATAAACCAAAAGGCTACACTAGTCCAGTTTTATGGTATCTAGGTTGATACAACCAAGTAGGTTGCTTGTGTCAGGATCAGCCTACACAACTCACTCAATCATCTTCTAACCCTCTTAATCACACTGGACTGGAGCTACTGGAGCCTATCCCAGCTCTCAAAGGGCAGATGGCAGGATGCACCCCTCCATACAGGCTGCCAGTCCATCACAGGGCACCCACAAACACACATAGGGGCAATTTAGCATCTCCAATTTACCTGACTGCATGGACTGTGGGAGGAAACCCACTCAGGCACGGGGAGAACATGCAAACTCCACACAGAAACTCCACCCTGGACACCTTACCTGGGAATCAAAGCAAGATTGTGAGGTGACAGCACTACCCACTGCGCCACAGTGTCACTCCAACCTGCACACATTCAGCTTGATTTTGTTGACATATTTCTGTGTGACACAACTGAGGAATAGTGCGGGACGTCCCATGACCACCCGAGAAAACGCCTAGCATCTTAGAAATGTCTGTATTTTCTACCTAGTTTGACCAAAAGGAGTGGGAAGCGGCAAAAACCAGACAACACAATATTATCAGGATCCCTACTTCACTGTAAGATATTACAGATGTTCATGTAAATTGCCATTAGCTTAGCACTGACATGCCACATTGGGGTGCAAGCAGACACTAGAGTTTGAGCTGTTCTCGGTCGCGGCTTTCCAGCAGTTTTAAACCAGTAACATTTTAGTTTAATTAAATAAAAAGGAGAAAGGAAAAGTTAAGCTCAACTCAAACAGTGACAGGCTGTCTGTAGGTGGTTAGAGAATTTAAAGAAATCTAAGATGATTGAGTGACATCAGCAAGCCCAGTTTTATTCCACCTGCACTGCACAAAGCAGATTTCCCCAGTTAAGTAAAGACTTTAGGCTGACAGGTGTCGTTAGAGTCTCAATTCGCTGATAATTGCTGTTATGAATGAGATCATAGCTGAGATGTAAACTAAAGTACTAGAGAATCAAGCCCAAAAAAAAAAATACTGAGTTGTGCATAGAACTAGTTGCACCCAGAAGGAATCAACCGACAGGAATGAAGCGTGGTGGGTTGGTTAGACGTAGTGAGACATGCAAATGATTTACGTTTCCTGCTTGGCCTCACATGTGGCATAAGCAAGGACGGGCCTGATCACTGTACCTGACTGTACCACCAGCCACAATGGCGGACATTTAGCGAGCAGTGAGCGCACAGATTGTTACAACGACTGCCCGTAACACTATGTCAACGTGCCAGACTGTCACTGAGTGGCTCAGAATGGCATCTTTAGTGATGAGTCCTACTTTTGTGTTGGTGGAGACGACCAATGAATCCGTGTGGAGGCACCGTCGTCAACACCAAGGTTTATTGTCAGGCATTACACGTCACTCCACGTCCACCCCATCTCCAGTAACTGTGTAAGGCTTTTCCAGTTGCATGGGATGGATTATCGCAGAACACTTTAGGGACCTCTACAACTCCATTTAGATGCTCCATTTCAGACATCTGGCATGTTACACCATACTTCACCAATAGCACAGCACTCCAACACTTCCCTCTGAGTGCAACTATTCTTTTGATGATGAGTTTATAAATTACTGAAATGTAACTGAGAAAAAATATATATTCCTTTACTCACAAATATAATAGAGTAGAAGTGAACGTGTTACTATTAGAAAATACTCAGCAGAGAACAATTCCATTAATACTCTTTTGAAGTTCATGTAACAACCACCTGGAATACCAACCTTTTCAGGAAATGCCCTTTTCTAGTTAAATATGGAATCACAGTTCGATGACTAGAATATTGATCACATAACAAAAGGGCAGGAAGTGCTGCAGACAGCGAACTGTTAAAGTCATGTGACAGAGAAACAAGCAGAGCACTAAACAATGTATCCCCAGTGAAATAGAGCAATACAGCTTTCAGTCTGCTGTATGAGTCAGAGCGGGGCAGTGGAGCTTTTACCCATCTGCTCCCTGTCCCATGCAGAGGTGGTGGGGGGGGGGGCCATCAGAGGCATGGCTCCTTACCCACTAACAAGTCCCATCACAGCCCCTCATTAACACCCTGTACTCAACAGCACATACTACACTGTAAAGTACTATCCTCAATATGCTGTGGATTGCCAATTCCATCACACACACACACACACACATATACACACACATACAGTCCATTTATTATTTCCAGACCCCATAGTTCATAGTTCACTCATCACTCTCTCTCTCTCTCTCTCTCTCTCTCTCTCTCTCTCTCTCTCTCTCTCTCTCTCTCTCACTCTCTCTCTCTGACGCTCCCTCTGGTGGTGATGATACTTCAGGATTTAATTAAACTTCCACAGCTGGCAAAGACACATCACATCCTGTTCCATCAATGCTTTACTTTATACTCCCCTAGTTAGGCCTACAGGATGTTAACTCTCTATTCACCCTCTCACCCCCCACACACACACACACACACACACACACATACAACCCGCACACGCATGCCCCTGTATACACTAGAGACACCCACCGCCCCACCATTACCCCTGGACTGCTACGACTCCAACCCATCAGGCCTCAGAGCTCAAAGCTCAAACGCTAATCGCTCTGCCTCTATCGCTTTCCCTCGATATGGAACTAAACATATGATGGATGGTGTTTGCCAAAAAGAGATGGTGCTCTCATGTCTCTGAAGGTTTGCCTTAATTGCAGTGGAGAGAGGACACACAGCAGTAATGGGATAATGGTGGAGATGGACTGGACTCTGCAGCGAGAGTAATCAGATTCTCTACAGTGTGCTTCTCCACAGCCTCCGGATCGCCCAAAAGACTGTGTGCGCGTGTGCACCTTTGCATGTTTGTTTTCATGGGCTCATTGGACAATATGTCCCAACCTTGGAAAACCAGAACAATGCGGGCATCGCCTTTACTGTCAGGACCCAGACAATGTTTCTAAGTTTTTGTAAAGTGCTTTAACCAAACGTTTGTTTTTGGGATTATTTTGAAAAGTCCAGTAATTCCTGGCCACTCCACCACCCCACCCCCCTCATAAGCCTGTCCTTCCCTGCATTAATTAAGGCTACAATGTTCCTGTTTATACATGATCACACAGACATAAGATGGACATGAGGTGATGTGGTACCGCAAATACTCAACCCCCCCACCAAACGCCCACAGTACTAACCCCAACACTCCCACCACCCCTCCTGCCTATATGTGCAACCCATCTAAGTGAAATAAGGAGAGAAAGACAGGTCTATAAAAATATTCAGAGGGAGTGGGAAAACATACAAAGAACTGAGAACTGATAGACACTGTAAAACTAAACAGAGTAGCTGTCATAAAGTATACTATACTACACTATACTATACTATACTACACTGTACTATACTGTACTGTACTATACTATACAGTACTATACTATACTACATTTTATTAATACTATACTACACTGTACTGTACTGTACTATACTATACTACATTATATTAATACTATACTATACTAGACTATACTACGTTTTATTAATAATATACTATACTACACTGTACTGTATTATACTATACTATACTACATTTTATTAATACTATACTATACTACACTGTACTGTACTATACTATACTACATTATATTAATACTATACTATACTAGACTATACTATGTTTTATTAATACTATACTATACTACACTGTACTGTATTATACTATACTATACTACATTATATTAATACTATACTATAATATACTATACTACACTGTACTGTACTGTACTATACTATACAGTACTATACTATACTACATTTTATTAATACTATACTATACTATACTACCCTGTACTATACTGTACTGTATAATACTATACTACATTATATTAATACTATACTATAATATACTATACTACACTGTACTATACTATACTGTACTATACTATATTATATTAATACTACACTATAGTATACTATAATATACTATACTACACTGTACTGTACTATACTATAATACATTATATTAATACTATACTATACTACACTGTACTATACTACATTATATTAATACTATACTACACTATATTGTACTGTACTATACTATACTGTACTGTACTATACTACATTATATTAATACTATACTATACTATAATATACTATACTATACTCTAGCATACTATATTATACATACATACTATATACATACTATACTCTAGTATACTACACTATACTTCACTCTAGTATACTACACTATACTCTAGTATAGTATACTATACGTTTTGGCTGTTTTGTTACAAATGAAATAATAGTTATATAGAAGATATAACAGTCAATAACAGTAGACATGTGGTCTATGACTATTACAAAATTAGCTTTCTAGGTCTTTCACTGACTTTATTCTCAGTAATCACAATAAAACACATCTACCCCTCCAGTTTCACTTAGATGGGTTTCACTTAAGTGGGTAGATACATATAGGCAAAAGTGCTGGTAGGTGTAGGAACTGTGGGCATTCTTTGGGGTGAGGGGGTGTACGATTATGATAGCACTTACCTTATATCTGTATGACTATGTATAAATGGTAACGTTGTGATTAATAATGAAATGAAAAAGTAAAAGGAATGTTTGGGCTGGTGTGACCACAAATTACTGGACCCGCCAAAATAAATAAATAAATAAATAAATAAAACAGCCACTTAGCACAATTAAACATTTTTCACCATTAGGAAAAAAGCCAAGAAGTTATTTACCAGAAAATTAAACAGGAAGCCTGAACAACTAAATATTGTACTGACCCACTGTTGACTCGAGCCAAGTTGTGGTCACACAGAGTGGCCATGCGAGAAGCTTCTTGGGAGCACAGCACTTGTTGCTATTTTTGGCTTAAAGAGGACATATTACGCTCGTTTTCAATGAGGGGTCTACTAGAATACATGCACATGCTTTCAGTGTTTTATTCACACAATATTTTCCTCATACTGTACATTTGTATTAGACATACACTGTCTGAAACGCTCTGTTAGAGCTCACGTGCCTTTAAGCCCCACCTCCCAATGAGCCCAGTGTGCTCTGATTGGTCATCATACTCACTCAGTTCTGATTGGTCAACTGTCGGTTGGTCTGGCGAACGACTCTTCTCTCCTCTGGGTACACCTTACTATCCTTCCTCTTAACATGGTTACAAAGTTGAACAAACCTTTCCCAGCCTCCATTATTTATAGTTCTAAGTAGTGTGTTATGAGATGACATCATCCTGTGACAGTGAAAATGGGGCTGGAACTCCACTGAGGCGTTTCAGGCAGCTGAGAAAAGTGGTTTCTCTCTCTGGCGTATAACTAAAGGGGGAGCCGAATAGCTTAATAGAGCCCGTTTAAAGACGTGTGTAGATTGTGTGTGCTTGTGCTGTTCTGTGCTGGGCTGTGAGGTGATCGGTGCAGTGTAGAAAGTGTTTGGCTACTACAGACCTGTATCCTATCTCTTTGGTTTCACTCAGCGCTGGGTGGCGGTTCTCCGCTGCTACTGTGTTCTAATTAAGGAGCATTTGCTTGAAGTGGTAGGCTCTCCGTGTTCTTCTTCACGCCAGCAACAAAATCTAATGTGTTTTTCTTATGTTTAGTGTTGTTCTTCCACACTTTTAAAGTTGGTCTTGGCCTTCAGTTGCACTTTTTGTTATTTCTCATGATCCCATTTACAAATTTAGAGCGCAATTCATTCCATATAGTCACATGACACATGTTCAGTTTACATGCTGTAGTGCAATGCTCTTTTATGTCGTCTGTATCCTTTTCTCAGTGGCCTTGACAGCCGCACATCCTTTCAGACCCATGGGGGTTGGGTTGTCCTCTCATAGTGGAAGGATGGACAGAAACACCAATGGATGTATTGCAATCTAAAGCAAGAGTAGATGCTCTCCTCTCTATCAGAAATGAAAGCTTTAAGAACTGTGTATCTGATGCAGACAGTATTGGTGCTCTACTATGTCTTGCAGTTGGTTATTTTGTTGGGGGGGGTTTATATTTCTAGTTTTGGTAACTCCTGTTGTGTTTGACTATTTAAATTTCACCTTCCTGATGGATGTGTACTGTTTCATATCCAGTCTCAGAAATTTCTCCTTTAGTCGTTTTAAATGCAGATGAGAGAGGGGAGCTACGGTGTGTTTGAGTACATGGTGTGAATCTCGGAGTCTGTTTGAGGAGAACGTGTCAGTGACTCTTTAGTGTACAGCTTCTGTTGGGAGGCCGCAACCAGAGTGGTTAGTTTTAAGACTGGAAGTACGGAGGAGTTACAGTGGTAGTGGAGTGCACAGGCGAAGTAAAAAGCGACCCAGGGCTGGGCTGTTGGGAAGGAAGATAAAGGTTACCTGGAACAATAAATAATGATACATTTAGACTGATATGAACAATATTTATTGAGCTACACATACAGAAGTAGAGTCTCTCAGTGTGGCAGCAGGCCGCCATGTTTGCCAACACAACATGCCAGATGTCTCGTCATGGAGTTGTAGAGATTCCAATTGGTGTCCTGTGATACCCATCCCATGCAGCTTGAATATTCTCACACAGTTTCTGCAGATTTTGTGGTAGACATGCAAGTGTGTGACACGTGACAACAAACCAGTCAATCTGGGCACTGACCATGATTCCTCCACACACACGATTCATTGGTCATCTCCACCAAGTGGGACTTGTCATTGAAGATGACCTGCTGTCATTCTGAGTCACTCCATGACTCCATGGTGTTAAGGGCAGTCACTGTAATGATCTGTGTTTGCGTAGTCCTGCATCATGCAGCCGTCTGCCAATGGTGCTGGCACTAGCAAGATGGCTCATGAAGGGCGTCACCACTCACTGAACGTTGTCATGGCTTGTCCAATACTAAGGGCCGTCCTTGCCTACGTCATTCGCAGCTGAGTGTGAAACTTGAATCATTAGCATGTCTCGCGATGTCAGACCAACCCACCAAGTTTCCCCACCAAGATGGTTTCTAATATCAAATCCAGACATTGTGTAAAAGCAAATATGTGTGTGCATGAATGTGTGCGTGCGCGAGTGTGTACTTTACTTCTGTGGACATGTTCAAAAACCCACACACATACCCAGCTTGGCGTTAACTCTGATTTGGCCTAGATTTCCCTGCTGCGAGTGGCGGCTCATATCTGCATATTTTTACATAACGTGGGACCATTTTCATAAGCTGCTTGAGGGGAACTGACAGTGTTTGATGTTTGGGGATGCCGGCGATGTGCTGCTGAGATTAGGACACACAGCATGCAAGCTCTCCATTCATACTGTTGCGTTTGTCCTGTTCTATAAATATGGACCATAACATAACCTCATACTGTCATGCTTTACAGTTCCTCTAGATTAACCTTCTGTTTGCTGGCACAGAGCAGAGTCACCTGTGTTGAATTAACCTGTAGAAGTCGCACCTGTCACCGGTATAAACAAATGCATGGTGTATTTTTATTTGAACCATTTCTCACTCATACCTAGTTAAAACAAGCTGGGGAATTCAATGGAAGGCGCAGATTCTAAGCTCCAGCTGAGGAGAAGACATCCTATTCTCATTTGAATTTGACTATTGAACAGCATCAGCTGGAGAGATATAAAGCTCTGCCCAGCATGGGGTTTGTGGAGCAGTGGAGCCCAATTCCTGGAGTGACAGAGCTCCAGTACCTTTGTTCAGTAGGACCTATACCTTTACCTTTAGGATCTGTGATGTCAAACTAATTGTCCAGCATCAGTGCCTGACCTCACCGATGCTCCTGTGGCTACATACAGTCAAATCCGCACAGCAATGCTTCAACGTCTAGTGTAAAGCCTTCCCAGAAAAGTAGAAGCGGTTCCTTGCAGCGAAAGTGAAAAAGAAAACAACTCCCTGTAAATTGGATGGGTGATGATTTGTGACATGTCTGAGATCACCCATGATAAAATCACAGTAACGAATGGCCTCTCCTAGCTTATTGCTTTATCGTACCGTCTTGTTTGGCGGAAAGAAAGGCCTTCTTTATCGTTTCTATCATCTTTGTCATGTCTTGACATTAAGCCAGAAAAAGAATTGGGGAGTCAACTCAGGTTTACTTATATAGTAGAACAGGCTTTGTCACAAAACAGCTTTACAGTAAACCCAGGTCCGACCAACAATCAGCAAGCCATAGGTGACAGTGCTAAGGAAGTCCCTGAGAACTTAAGAGAAACCAAAACTCAAAACGGGAACCCATTCTTCTATTGGTCAACTCAATTGGTCAGGAGCAACATGAACAGGACACAATGTTGCATTTACAGGGGTTGGACAATGAAACTGAAACACCTGTCATTTTAGTGTGGGAGGTCTCATGGCTAAATTGGACCAGCCTGGTGGCCAATCTTCATTAACTGCACATTGCACCAGTAAGAGCAGAGTGTGAAGGTTCAGTTAGCAGGTAAGAGAACAGTTCTGCTCAAAATACCGCAATGCACACAACATTATGGGTGACATACCAGAGTTCAAAAGAGGGCAAACTGTTGGTGCACGTCTTGCTGGCGCATCTGTGACCAAGACAGCAAGTCTTTGTGATGTATCAAGAGCCACGGTATCCAGGGTAATGTCAGCATACCACCAAGAAGGACGAACCTCCACCAGCATCACGTAGTGACCTGGCCACTACCCTGCTAGAAGAATGGCTTAAAATCCCTCTGACCACTGTGCAGGACGCAGTATATGTCATTCCCAAGACAAACTGACGCTGTATTGGCCGCAAAAGGAGGCCCTACACCACACTAATAAATGATTGTGGTCTAAAACCAGGTGTTTCAGTTTCACTGTCCAACCCCTGTATATACAATAATATAGAAATAATAATGAACTCATTATCCAAGAATAATTACTAGCTGCACGCAGAAAGAATTAACCAACAAGAATGAAACTTGGTGGTTAGGTTTAACATCGTGAGACATGCCAATGATTCCACGGTTGGCCACGTGTGTGACGTAAGCAAGGACGAGCCTTATTGCTACACCTGACTGACCCAACAGCCACACATTCAGTGAGCAGTGACGCCCTCCATGAGTCATCCTATTAGTGCCAGCACCACTGGCAGACGGCTGCGCGACACAGGACTATATGCATGCAGACCGTTACAACGGCTGCCCTTAACACCACGTCAATGTGGCCAAAGATGGCAATGGCGTCATTGCACACTGTCATGGAATGACTCAAAAGGGCAGCAGGTCATCTTCAGTGATTAATCCTGCTTTATGAAGATGACCTAATCTGTGTGTTCCAGTGAAAAAGCATAAATGTGTAGAGCTGAAAAATTAGTTGTTTTTATATAGAAATTGCAATTTAAAGAAATGCAACTTTCAAATAGCAAAGGCTGCAGTGTTTATAACAGCCTACATGATCAACTATGTTGCCTTAACCTTAGGTACTGAACCTAATAACTCAAAGATTGTGAACCACATGTAGATGAGTTTAACCAAACAGGAACAACTTATGTTAACCAAAGTTCATGTGTTAACTGGTTATGTTCAGACTTCAAGCCAGAAAATGTAGAGTCGATAGTCTTGGACTTAAAAAAGATATGGGCCTCAATTTACAGACAACTATAGCAATTAAAATCAAAATCACAATTCCACACATTGGTCTGAAAAACTGCAGTTTAATATTTTGTCCAGATCGTTCAGTCAGTGATGTGGTAATACGACTACAAGAAGAGCTCGGAGCATTTTGAGGAGGGTGGAAAAATGTCTATGGTTAAATAGCTTGTGAAAAGTAAAGCCAGCAGTTTCACCAGGTGGATCCGTGGCATACAGATGAGGCTTTCTGCACAACAGGAAGCTCCATGGGGGTCAATCTGGTCCAGAAGGCAATGACATCCTTACCAAAGGTAGATCCAATAACAGCCTCTAGACCGCACAGGATGGGCAGTTGTTCACGCGCAGACAGTTAGTTCTGTTAGGAGTGACAGAGGAAAGGATTTAACGTTCACAGAGTGCATCCGGCAGGCCAAGCTATTACAGCCTAACTAATAGGGAGCGCCAGAAGGTCACAAAGACAAGAGGGCTTCCTGAAGTGTCAGTGCTCCTCTGCTCCACCGTCAATGACCTTGAGTAAGTGGAAGAGACCAGCAGGACAACAGCACCAATGTTCTCAGTTACCATAACAATCCCTGTCAATGAACTCCCACACCTTTTAACTAAACTAATTACCTAAGGCTTGTCTTAAAAACTGAGACACTGACTGTTTGAAAAGGCTGTAGCCCGTGAATTAACTTCGAATACTTCATTTATTCATGAATTGTAGATACTGATAGTAAGCCTCCCCCTGTGAACTAAGTAGGCATGATGTTCATAATAAGAGATAAGTTCCATTACAGTAAATGCCAGGGTTTTTCACAGATGTACTTGATGCAACTGAAAGGCTATTAAGATTAAGTGTTCATTTAGACCGTTTGTTTCTAGCACAGTTCGTTAGACCAAGACGGAGAATCTCTGTATTGTCTGTGTTGAGTAAGAGGAAGTTAATTGACATCTAGTCTTTTATGATCTTTTGCACAGTCCTCAATCCTATTCAGTAGAAATAGAAATCACCTGGTTTGGCTGACATACAAAACTGTGTATCGTCAGCATGGCAGTGTTTGCTAATATTGCTACCCAGTAGATGCATATATACATATTATACAAATCATAGAGGTCCTAAAACATAGCCCTGTGGAACATCGTACTTAAGCAGGAGCTATTCCTGTTACTGCGAGGTCCACTAAAAGTTTTATAGTTTGTCGAGTAACATATATATATATATACAGGGGTTGGACAATGAAACTGAAACACCTGGTTTTAGACCACAATCATTTATTAGTATGGTGTAGGGCCTCCTTTTGCGGCCAATACAGCGTCAGTTGGTCTTGGGAATGACATATACAAGTCCTGCACAGTGGTCAGAGGGATTTTAAGCCATTCTTCTTGCAGGATAGTGGCCAGGTCACTACGTGATGCTGGTGGAGGTTCGTCCTTCTTGGTGGTATGCTGACATTACCCTGGATACCGTGGCTCTTGATACATCACAAAGACTTGCTGTCTTGGTCACAGATGCGCCAGCAAGACGTGCACCAACAATCTGTCCTCTTTTGAACTCTGGTATGTCACCCATAATGTTGTGTGCATCGCAGTATTTTGAGCAGAACTGTGCTCTTACCTGCTAACTGAACCTTCACACTCTGCTCTTACTGGTGCAATGTGCAATTAATGAAGATTGGCCACCAGGCTGGTCCAATTTAGCCATGAGACCTCCCACACTAAAATGACAGGTGTTTCAGTTTCATTGTCCAACCCCTGTATATATATATATATATATATATATATATATATATATATATATATATATAAATCTTTCCTTTATCTAAGATGTTAGAAAAAAATGCATATATATATATATATATATATATATATATATATATATATATATATACATATGCATTTTTTTCTAACATCTTATATAAAGGAAAGAGTTCAGATGTTGAGATCTATGATTTCAAAGCTTGCAGTGATCAGAACACTTGCTTATACCTGGTAGAATTCCCTTTCAGTGTATTTGTAGGAATAGGATCTAATATGCAAGTGGAGGGTTTTGAGGAGGATATCATTTTAACCAGCTTTGTTTGCTGAAGAAGGGTATAGGATTCCAACCTTTCTACAGTAGTCACACCGTAGTTAAGACCCAGATTTGCTTTGAAAGGCAGCAGGTTGATGGTGGATTTTTTTTTTTTTTGTGCCTGATTGTTTGAATTTCATTATTTGAAAATTGTGAAATCATTGCTACTGTTGGCTCATGGTATCTAAAGTTCTGCAGATGTTTGGTTCTTACTTAATTTAGAAAACTTCGATTTTTGTGCTAAATAATAATCTAGGATTATTCTAATAATTATTCATCAGACAGGAGAGATGTCAGGCATTTACACTCTAGTTGTCTTACAGTCTGTTTTAAAGACTGACTGTGATCGGTGTACCATGGAGCAAGCCTTTTGTGCCTTATTATTTTCCATGTGGAGCCACAATATATAAGTAGAATGAATAGTATTCTTTAAGCATTTTCTCACAATATCTAATTGGATATGTTGGCCCTATTATATTTTAAGTAAAACCAATGTCTTACTTGGTTTATTCCTGTGGTTTGTTGAAGTTAATATTAAATTCTCCATTAATTATTGCTGTTTTTATAACTTCGTAAAAAGCCAATGAATTCCTCCAAGAACACATAATAAAAACATAAACAACCCCTGTGGTTGTGTATTTTGTGGTTTATTTTGTTTCCTAAAATAATTAGAAATGCAATAAAATGTTCTCTGCAGAGGATGTGTTCTTATTTTCGCTCAAGTCAAGTCAAGTTTATTTGTATAGCACCTTTTTACAACAGATGTTGCCACAAAGCAGCTCTACAGAAAATGCAGGTCCAAGCCCCCAATGAGCAAGCCAAGGGTGACAGTGGCTTGGAAGAAACTCCCTCAGGGCAAGAGGATGAAACCTCGAGAGGAACCAAAACTCAAAAGGGAGACTCACTCTCTACAGGTTGACACCAGATAGCAAGATAAGCCCAAGAAAAAGAACAGATAAGAATAACTGTTGGAGTCCCATGAGAAATAGACCTGAAAGTCTGAATGGAACTCATGCAGTGATGCCAGTGACCACTGTATGGAGCTTATCCTAATAAAAATCATGAACATCAATAACTACAGCTAGAAGACTATCATAATAGTCCATTATAATGATGGTCTATTAGTAAACTGTTAGTCTGAAAGTGAAGTTTCGCAAATGACTGTAAATTAAATTCATTATTTTGCTAACCATAGATAACACTACTACCTGCCCATTAGCTACCACCCCATGTGGAGGACTAGGGTTTGATTCCCGGTCTGGGTGACTATGCTGTGCTACACCAATATAATATAGAGACCTTGTACTCCTAACACTACATTGGTCTACCAGTAATACAAAACCATTGTAGGAATTAATTAGAGATGTGTATATATGTGTGAAATGGCCAAGAGGCTTTGGTTCCTCACTCTTCAGAATAGCTTAGCCAGCTAGCATTATCTTTCATGTAATCTCTGAATAATAAGCCTGAGCACTTAATAAGGACGTTAAAGGGCTTAACGCAAATAGCTGTAGTGTCATGTTTCCGGGAACTCTTTTGACTTTGATGGCCATTTAGCGCAACCTTTGGCCAGTTTTCCACTGGCCGTTAAAAGCTGAAGAACCTGCAGTGATCCGCGTACTAGTGTCATCCAACACTATGTCTAACCTTAGCGGAGCAAGAGCAGACGCATGTGTGCTGTAGGTCGTATTGCTTTGCTTGTTTTTTTTTCCGTCCTTTGGTTGTCACGGTAATTAATTATGGTAAACTCAAAGGAACCCTCTCAGCACTTTCTTCTTTAGACTTGGAAAGGTGAGGTGACTCACTTACCAATTAATGCTTTAATTGAGAGCTGAGGCTCGATGGGAGGCATTAGATTACCCCCGACTAATGACCCGCAGCCTTTTCCTGTCAGCCAGGAGCCGCCCCAAAACAACTTCCTCGCCTGCTGGGAGAGAACGTGTCTGTTTATAGCCGTATTGATAAAACGTCACTGACATTAGAAATATTCCTAACTCTAAATTTGTTCTATATCCCTTTAAGAAATCCAGCTGCTTGAATGTCAGTTGGTCTTTCCATTAATGCTTGGCTGTATTGATGAAGTTTAATGTCACTATTCGTACCATCAGAATCAGATGATATTTAGTTTTGCTTCGTTAAAAGATCAAGCGTTTTGAGTTCAGAATCAGAAAAGGAATCAAACAGTGGTGGAAAGCAGCCTCAACGTAAACTCTTGCTATGCTTCTATTGATAGCACTTGTTTTGTTGGCTGACGAACATGCTTTCTTGCCAAAATGATTGAAGATCCATAAATGATCTAACCGGAAGCAAGACTTTCAACATGCCATTGGGACAGTGCTGCTACTTCATCATCTCATGTTAGACTGAAGACACATCAGTGAAGTATGAAGTGGTATAACTAGACTGGGCGAGTCGAGGCTAGCATGCTAACTTAAACAGATGTCTGTGCAACAAGATACATGGACTTCTTTAACAGACAGTCACTGTTACTTCTCCACATTCTGTTGACAGTTAAAGTTTTAAACAATTTGTTTTTTAAACTACATGACTTCATACCCCCCAAATAACCTCTACCATACACATAAAGCACAGGTGCACCCAGAAGGAAGTGTGGCATTGCAATGCTATTGGGAAGAAAGATAAAGGTTTGCTTTGTAACATGCCAGTCGTCCCGGCATGGAGTCGTAGAAGTTCCCAATGATGTCCTGTGATAGTCCATCCCATGCAGCTTTAATATTCTCACACAGTTCCTGCAGATTATGCAGTGGGGTGGAGGTGAAATAACATCAGGCCCTCTGGTCGTATGACACGTGACAAACCATTCATCTTGGAGCTGACCACGGTGCCTCCACAGACGGATTCGTTGGTCAGCTCCACCAAGACAAAGCAGTCACTCTATGACAGTCTCGCACGACACCAGTGCAGTCTTTGGCGATGTTGATTTGGTGTGTGTATGCAGTTCTGCATAGTGCAGTCGTCTCCCAATGGCGCTGACACTAACAGGATGATTCATGGAGGCATCACTGCTTGCTAAATGTCCGTAATTGGGGCTGTTGGGTCAGTCAGGTACAGCGATAAGGCCCGTAAGGCACTGAGCGTGAAACTGAAACCTTTCGCATTTCTCAGGATGTCAAATCTACCCACCAAGTTTCATTCCTGTCAGTTGATTCCTTCTTGGGGCAACTACTTTTTATATACAGGGGTTGGACAATGAAACTGAAACACCTGTCATTTTAGTGTGGGAGGTTTCATGGCTAAATTGGACCAGCCTGGTGGCCAATCTTCATTAATTGCACATTGCACCAGTAAGAGCAGAGTGTGAAGGTTCAGTTAGCAGGTAAGAGCACAGTTCTGCTCAAAATACTGCAATGCACACAACATTATGGGTGACATACCAGAGTTCAAAAGAGGACAAATTGTTGGTGCACGTCTTGCTGGCGCATCTGTGACCAAGACAGCAAGTCTTTGTGATGTATCAAGAGCCACGGTATCCAGGGTAATGTCAGCATACCACCAAGAAGGACGAACCACATCCAACAGGATTAACTGTGGACGCAAGGCCAGGATCTGTCTGAAAATGGATGTTCGGGTGCTAACCCTGTGCATTGTACGCAAAACATAAAACCACGGCTGCCCAAATGACGCTGTACTGGCCGCAAAAGGAGGCCCTACACCATACTAATAATGATTGTGGTCTAAAACCAGCTGTTTCAGTTTCATTGTCCAACCCCTGTATGTGCATATGCATCTATATTATATTTATTTTCTCCACTCTTCCTTTTGTGCTTCTTTCTTTACTTGGTACTTAGTATTTATTCTGTAATTGTGAGTATTTGTATTAGGGCAACTGCTTGTTCCTCCGTGCATGTGACACTAAACTCTTGAATCTTGAATCTTCTTGTACCAAAACCTGCATAATCTTCTTAGAACAGCATTGGTGATAGAATAGGACACTCTGGAGGAGCCACACATGAGCCTAAGGCGATCATTTGCGATGCTAAGCTTGTGCTAGAGGGGTAATACACCCCCCACTATTGGACTGTGGAGCAGGGGAAATACATGCTCTGGAGTGATGAAGCTTTACCCAATACCTTTGGGATTAACTGAGGTGATCCAGAACTATTCCTCCAACACCTGAGCTTACTAATGGCTTGTGGCTTGCATGGCTTCTTGTTGCTGAATGCAATCAAAATCTTAACAGCAATGGTAGAAGAGCAGAAGAGCAGAATTCCTCGAAGTGTTAACACTGTTAAGGCAGCAAAGACAGACTAGAAAGCGTTTCCCAGGTAACAGTAGGGGTGAGGTTATTCTTACGAACCTAGTTCCAATAACCTACACCATAAATAACAGATGTGAAATGAATTATTATGCATTATTACGCTGTTGCCATACAGATACAACGTTTAAAGGGCACATGGCTTTCAAACAGTCTTTTCTTTTGTGTTGGGGGGCTAAAATATTTCAGTTTTCAGGTGCGTTACAGGTGTGAAGTTCCTTAGGCTCGATGCACTTGGTGACTTTCTTGGATTTGACAGCTTCCTTCCTGGGTTTGGTCACCATCAGCCAGTCCTGTGGATGCAGCAGTTGCTTGCGTGCTGGAGCTGGAGTTTCATTGACGATTCTCCAGAGTCCCCAGAGTAGACCTTTAACCCTGCTTCTACAGGGAGTCAGGTCTGTTCAGCAATCTCTACAGCAGCTCAGCAGAAGCTACACAAATCCGCACACACAGTGCTTCATTCTGTATAGTGCAGACAGGCACGATCACATATACACTTGCCCTTCCCCGGCCTCTGCTGTCCCAAAGGCTCACTCTCAGCCGGCTGTACCATCCACTAGCCCTATACCCCCCTCTCTCATCCTATCTGCTTCTTTCTACTTTCTTTTCTTCTAATAAGCTAGGGGACTGAGGTGTAGAGGCTGTCTTTCAGTGAGGTGGGGGAGGGGGAGTGGGGGGGGCCCTCTCTCTATTGCTCCCTGTCCAGATGGGATGGCACGATTCAGTGCCTCTGTCCACGTCTGTCGTCCCCTAAGTGAAGCCGGATGAGCTGGGACGCATACTTCACGAGGAATGAATCTGGACCAGAAGCAAGAGGCCCCAGGGACCAGCACCACGGACAGCAGAAAGTGTCCTTTCAGCTCTCCGTTCTCTGCCGCGCGGCTCGAAGAACAGGAAGTAGCAGGCACAGTAGCATCAATTAGAGCAGGCTTTCAAAATTTAATAACACCACTCTAGCCTTCATGGAAAGGAGTGAATTTTGGGGGCCAAGCACTCAGAGGCTAAAACGAGGTAAAAAAGGGAGGATCTGGCAAAGCAAGACTTTATAAACTCACTGCTCAGGAACATGTTCAGGAACATGAAGAGCTTTACAGTAGAGTCACATTATTATGACCATTATATATAATATCCAGAGTAACCAACGTGTGCAGCACAGACAGTAGCTAGACGGGCTGGGAGTGACTCAGTAAGGTCCTGATAGGTGGTCAGAGGTATCTAGAGCCATCCTGACTGTGGTGCATCCTAAAGTTGCTGGAGGGTGCATGGGGGGGAACCATAGAGCGCATGATCTACCTGGTTCCACAGATGCTCACTTGGGTTCAGGACTAGGGAATTAGGGGGCCAGGGTAGTACCTGAAAGTAGTTATGCTCTTCCAACCAATGAGCAAACAGAGAGGCCTTGCGAGCTATTTCTTTAATGGTTCACTTTTTAATCTGCTGCGGGGACATTCTAGAAGAAGCGTGCCCCCCACCTCGTCCTAAGCCTTGCACATTTTGATTGCTGCGGCGTTATTGTTAGCGTTCATTTATTGTGAGAGGAAAAATAAAACTCGCATAAAGCAGTTTTAATTGTTAAAAAAAGGCCGGGAAAAAAAATCAGCAAAAAAATATACAGCCCACAGCGTCGCCGAAGCATTTTATCAGCTTGGGTGGCATACAAGCCTCCACAAAGTCTCCAGCACCTGGCAGTTTGCAGATTCAATGCAGCCAGTTTACTTGAACGTTGCCTGAATAATTGCTTCCCTCTCGCTGTCATCACAAAAAGAATCGTTACGTAGCAAAGCCGGTCGCATTGTATTAGAAACTGCAAGGTGTCGCTCGGAAAATGTCTCTGCGAAGAGCGGCACGTATTTTGGTGACGCTCATGTTCCTTTTCTGCTTGTTTATCATCTGCAGACTCAGTACCCCCACTCAAGCCAAATGCCACTGTGTATGAGAGAGAAAGAGAGAGAGAGAGAGAGAGAGAGTGAGAGTGTACGTACGTGCTGTGCCCCATTCCGCCATGTCTGCGTTTTTCTAAAACATTACTGATAATTGCATTTTGACTTCATTATGGGACGACCAGCAAGAGACAAAATTAGATCTGTTTATCTGATGCCCAGCAGTGTGGAAAGATTCCATTTACAAAAAGGAGGGAAAGAAAAAAAAACCTTTCCGTTAGCGTTTCGAGTGAGGAACGGCTCTCAGCGTGGAAGGCTTGCCATAGCAGGGGAGGACAAAAAGTGGAAATTAGTGCACATGAGTGCCAAACGGAAACAAACAAATCTCGCCTTGGAAAAAAAAGAAAGGAAGGAAGAAGGAATATTGGGAGTGGCGTTAAAGGAGAAGGTGGATAACGAGAACTTAAACGGAGAGTGACGCACCGTGGTGAATAGCACTGAGTAGAAATGGTAACATACCAGGCACTGAGGCTGCAGCTACTTTCTAACACATATGTATATGTGTATATATATATATATTTGCACCCAGAAGAAATCAAAATTTGGAGGGTAGGTTTGACATTGTGAGACTGGAATTCCAGTTCCATCATTGGCAGACGGCTGCACAATGCAGGACTACATGCTCGCAGAGCATTATGACAATTGCCCTTAACACCCAGTCAACGTTGCCTGAGACTGCAATGGAGTGATGTGATGCCAGACTGTCATGGAGTGACTCAGAATGGCAGCAGGTCATCTTCAGTGACGAGTCCCGCTGGAAACGACTTGGTGGAGACGGCCAACGAATCTGTGTGTGAAGGCACCGTGGTCGGCGGCAAGATGAGGAATTTGTTGTCACGCTTCTAGAAGGCCTGGTGTCACTCCATCTCCAACCCTACCGAAAAATTAGCAGGAACAAGGTCATGTGACATCTGTGTGAGAATATCCAAGCTAGCCCGATGCCGTACTGAGAGACACTACTTCTGTTTGTTTGGGTATCAGTCTAAATCTATCATCAACCTTTATCTTCCTTCCCAATAGCACTGCAATCCCACACTTCCTTCTGGAAGTTATTCTGGAACTATTATTTCATGTTCCTATGTGTCCCTAGTCTTTTTGAAAGCTAGGGAGAAATTTATGGTCATGCTAACACCGCAAAGAGAAATCCAATGACATAGGCACGCAAGGCCGACCACACCTACATGAGCACAGAGGCTTTAGTGTAATCAGGAAAACACGGAGGCATGTAATCCAAACTCTATTTATTTCCAGAGATGCCAACCAGGGCAGTGAAGTCAAAAGGTGGAGGTTTATCAGTGCACAAGCCCAAAACAGCGCTAGCATGCGTAATCATATACAGCGCATTATCTTCTGGAGCCAGAATACATTAGCGGAGGGGCACATCAGATATTTTTTAAGGTGCCATTCCCGTTTAAAAGTTTGTCAGACTCCCAGAAAAACTTCAGATGAAATATGTCCTCGGGTGTTATGAGAAAGTCACTGGCTGATGTAACGTGGCGTGGGCTGAATCTCTATCCCCGCTCAGATGCCGACTCAGAGAGTGGAACAAGAACATTAACTACTCTAATGAGCCTCTCAGGTGTTCATAGCTGACCAGAATGTTGAAGGAGTCTAGTGGTCTCCGAGCTGCCCACACCATATCGTCCTTAATAACCAGCTGTCTGTCAAAGGCTGAAATTTTTAGCCAGGCCCGAGTTGCCTGACCTTCTATGGTAAAAGGCCATAGGTCAAATCGATCATTTTATTCTGACACAGTCTTGCAATGCTAGCTGACAGCTAAACCATTATGGATATAAAGTGGTAGATTCAGCTCGAGTTGGCTTCAGGTGTTCAGGTTTGATAGAATAGAGTCATGTGAATACCGTGGTGTGGGTTGAGAGGACGGTTTTTTGAATTGGGCTAAATATGTTAGGAATTAGCAACAGCGCTATTGCAGTTGATACTGTATCAGAAATATGTTGCAGAAGAGATATTTTCACATACACAGGGTGGCCACACGTCCGGTTTTAGGCCAGGCAGTCTTTCCAACTTCCAATCCCCTGTCCTGTGCAGTACCTGGATGGACACTATTAGTCCTCTAGGTACCACTTTAAAATAAATGAGTTTACTAATGGTAATTAATGAGGCCATAAACACATTAAAATCATTAATAAGCAGTTATAACACATGAATAAGATGGACAACAGTGACTTGTTATTAGCCTAACAGTGAACACACACACTTGTATACTGTTAAAGCTCAGATTTTGATGTATTCACGTGCATCATATGGAGGAGCTCTTTTTAATAATGTGTTATAACTGCTTATTAATAATTAGTAAAGTGTTTATGACCTAACTAATAACCAATAGTAACCTATTAGTAAACCATTTATAATATATCATTACCATTTATATAGCCTTATTCTAAAGTTGTACCGTCCTCTATTTAAAATGTTCCTATGCAGACAATATTATATGAGCAACTGGCTCACGTCCGTGTCAAAAGACATGCCTTGCATTTCATTGGTTTAACAAGGTCATGTGACATCTTGATTCACCTACTGCCTAACCGCAGATCAGCCTCTCGATGCTAGTTAACAAGTAAACCCGCCGGCTGGCTCACGAATTCCACCCAGTTAGGTGAGCAAAGCATCATATACGTGTTATATAGGTTGGGCTATGATTTTAATACTGTTCCAGTGTCGTGCCCGAACCCCACAACCATTATGTCCTCTTTTATGGGGCTATGAAAGTGGCCACTCTACACATACATGCACATGCATAATTACATTTACATATATCCATTTGTGCAACCCGCCCCCCACCCACCCCCCACCATGTTTAAGGGTTAAATTTTAACCAGGGCTGATTAGCGCTGTTACGTGGATGCTGGTAATAAGTCCTTCAGCAATTAGCTCTTACGGAAGCTACATCATTTAGGGCTTTGCGCTCTGGTGTATAGACTTTAATGAGCGGATTCTCAGAATGATGAAGGATGAGCCGAGCTGTCCCTCCTTTTCCCGCCTGCCATCAATCTCTCTCTGCTGGGAAACTCCACACGGAGCGTGTGCTCTCTCGCTCTTTCTGGCTCTGGGCCTGTGTGTGTAGATCAACCCTCAACTCGCCTGCTCTACTCTCTTCTAGTCTCTTCTTCTTCCCTCTCCACTGTCCTCCTCACCTCTCATCTTCCACCCTCCGGTGCTACACTTTCAAACATATTCACATTTCACAAAGAGGCTCTGTCACACCAGCGCCGGTAGAACACAACACAAAGAATCAGGACAGCCCCCCATTCCCCTATTACCACCTACTGTAGTGCACCGGAGAAAGAAAGAAAGGGAGGAAGGAAGATAGAGAAATAAATGATTTTGTTCCAATATGCAATATAGTATAGCCTGCTTTTAAAAAGGTATGTAAGAAAAATATATACATTGGGCTAGGCATTTATAGTCTACAGGAGCCAAACAGATGTCTTATGACTAACCTTTTTGTGACACCACAGTACTGGAGTTTTAGATTTGAGGTTTAACAAGCCAAACCGTAGATGTTTGGTCAGGAATAACTGTCACATTTGTCACTCATTAACCACAGATTAATCAGCCCATTCTCAGCCCTAAATCAGTAGACCGTAATTAGCCTCTGGTGGGGTGGGTGGGATTGCATCGCTCAGCACAATGCTAGCCAACAGGGTCATCTGTTAGCGAGAATTGATAGTTAGCGCTCTCCTCCCAATGCGTTCAGCTATCCAGTGGTATCGCACAAGCAGGAGATGAGAAGAGCTTCACACATCTCAAGTGACGTCTGTACTAACGTTCACCCTCCCAGCTTGGTAGTGTTGTGGTGTGATGATGAATGACCTAGCTAGCGGGTTGAAATAGCCATGGCTGACACAACCCAAAACAGTTAGAACCTAAATACAGACTGACAAAGTTCCAAGCCCAACTCAACCCAACCTGCCCCACAGTTTTGCATCTGAACTCGACCCGACAGCATGATCTGAACTCAGACCACCATAAACCAAAAACTGAATAAACTTTATAGCAATTGCAATAACTAGGTATGTTCATAGCATAGCACCAGTGCCTGCCTTCATTAATAAACTGCATTTCAAATACATGTATAGCCCTATTATGGAATTTCATTTGAACAGATCCTGGAATATGTATTTGATGCCCTAGTTGAAAGCACATCTGCAGCTTTATCCACTGTACAAACCCAAATCTCCAGGCTCTCTGCTTTCGTTACACAGTGGCACCGTGTAGCTTCACTCCATATACCAGGCCTCTCGACTAGCCTCTACTAGAAGGTGGTTTAACTCAAGGTATTTTACATACATATACATACATATACAAATACATTTTACCAGTGTAGGTAAAAAAGGATAAATACAGTACAGGAACATGCTGACCACCTTTACTGTGGTGCTGCTACGCTGTAGTTAGTCTTTGGCTCCTGCTTTATAATGTTTTCTTGGGGCCGAGACCACAATCACAAGGCATTTAAGATTTCCCAACACCACAAACTGTTTACTGAGCTACACACACAGAAGTAGTGTCTCTCAGTATGTCAGACGTCTCAGCATGGAGTTGTAGAGGTTCGATAATCCATGACTAGCTAAAAGTGGTACTTGTCGATGAAGAGACCTGATGAAGAGTCCTGCTTCATGCAGTCATCTGCCAATGGTGCTGGCACTACCAGGATTATTCATGCAGGGCATCACTGCTCACTAAGTGTCCACAATCGCGTCAGACAATTTGTCATCTCTCTCTCTCTCTCTCCTTGGTTCATGTAGGTCTCCCAAATGCTTCTTGTCACGGGAGCGTCAATGTATTTATTAATCAGTGCCTCTGAAGAACGTAGGAGAGAAAATTTAAAGCAGGTATATGTACACCATGTTCCATGAAAGCTGGGATATGAAACACCTGGCTGAAATTTGAACCACGCCAGACAGGTGGGTCCTGTCAGGTTCCAACAAATATCTGGTGTAAATATAGCACAGTGTCCCATCAGCAGGTGAAAACTGCAGTGTCACGTGGTCGGTAGGTATTCTTGTGGTGTTCTCTTACAGTCAGGAAGAGATGCGGCTTTATCCAATAAGCTGTAATGAGCTTGTGATGTTGATCTTAATGGAACATAGTTGATGGTGCTATTAGTGTGCTACTGGACGGAGGCACGATGCACAGAAATATTACCTTAACGCTTTTTTTAAAAATGAAAATACATGACAGTTCTTTGCATGCTATTGTCAGGGATGGGTAGAAGTCATGAAGTGTATGATTGAGTCTGACATCCATGAGAATGTAGTCTCCTCCAGCAGATCAATGTACAAAGGTCAGATCGACTTGATTGGCATTTAGACTCACTGCACTGAAAGAGGCACTAGAACCTTCCGTTAATGACGCACCACCTTATTGTTCTTTTCGTGAACTGATGACAGGTTAGTGATTTAGAGTGTAGTCTGTTGTGGGGAGATATGAAGCCAAACAGGTGAATTGCTTCATTATAGCGAGATAGTTCTGTCTGTAGCACCTGAGACCTTTGTTTGTCATTAGCTGGGAAGATACGATATGCGTTGGCGTAGAGAATGGATTAGTGATAGATAAGGTTGTCCAGGAATTCATCTATCCACGGTAGGTGATGCCATTTCGAATTGATATAGTGGCTGTTTCCACGTGGTTAGTCAGGGTGTGTGTGTGTGTGTAGGCCATACGTTTGTGTTGTGAAGTTGTACATTCGTCTTCCCACTTCTGGGTGAAGGTCATATCGCTTGTCTGTGCTGAGTATAACACTACAGTGAGTAAACGATTCAAAAAGAGGTCTTTCATCAGAGGCTATTCAAGGTGGTGTAAAGTACGTGAGTATCTGTGGGTGGGTTGGACATTGAGCATTTGTCTTCTTGCTCTTGGGTAAAAGTCATGGAATTTGTTGATGTAGATAATGCTGTGCTGTGTTAAAGGTGCACCAGGTATTATATAGTAGGAGAAGTGTCTCTCTAGCTTTTCACCCATGTTTTCAGGGTGATGATAAGACTTGAAGTTGTCTTTGGGATCGTAGGTGAAGGCCTGGCTGTTTGTTGTGGTGTTATGTGTCGCTGTATTGAAGGTTCTAAGGACAGGTTGGGGAATCGTGCTGGAGGGCATGGTTACCAGAAAGTCCTAACAAAGACCGGCAGCAGAGTAGATGGCCAGACGTTGTGCTGGTTTTGCTTGTTTGGGGGTTGCTACTATCTACCACCCACTTGTACCACTTGGTGGCCTAGGTTTAGAGGATACTGCTATGTAAAACTCAGTCAAGTGAGCACCCAGCATCATCACAAACGTCTTTACAAGACACAAAGTAGCGCTTTAGTTAAATATTTTGCAAGGGGCAAGATCTGTTTATATACTAAAACAGTAGGTAAGGTTCTTAAAATTACCTTCAGGTTACGGGAACCATTCCAGCTTTTGAGAGATGGCTGGAAATCAAAATAATATCCAATAGCATCAGCTTCATTAAGCAAAATGTCTTTCTCTCTGCCTGCTTTCCACCCCCCGCCCCCTTCTCTCTCTCGGTGACCGAAATTTCACTTCCCTGTAGTTTTTAATTAGTGGATCGCTACAAAAATGCATAAATAAAATTGTGGGTGGCTGTGGGTGGGGTTATAGGACGAATCGTACTACCAGGTGATAGGAAGGCTATTTGATGTGCATATACATTTGGTCTTCTTCAGTGTAGCTCCATTCATATTTAATCAACTTCAATTTTATTTACTGCATTGTACTGAACCATAGGCTGCAGAAACCCTGTATTGGATTTTCCTGCATGTGCTGATAGAACATATGGTCAGTCGGTTCTGATGTGCCTTAGTGAAGAAACAAGTAAAGTCTTTTAGCCCCACTGAAGTACTTGGGGTAGACGGATGACAGCAAACCCGATATTCCATTTTTTTTTCAAAGGAGCCACAAAAGAAACTACCTCCACCTTGCCGAAGCATGCAGCGCTAAGTGGATTGCTCAATCAAACATCAATCTGTTAAATTATAAGTTGCATGTAGCGAGTTATTCACAGCCCTTGTTGTCCAACACTGTGGTTAGTTGTTGCCTGTAAAATACCCCCAGGGGTATAAAAGGTGACATCATGTTTTATTGGTGGGGTTTACAGTACTGTGATGATGTGTGAGTTCCTGAGGAGAACCCACAAGCGAAGAATCTCACTGAAACGGATGTTGAAGAATGGTGGAAGCTATATTAAACACAAGCCCAGGGGACACCTGTATGTTCTGAGGGCACAGGGAAAGGGCCTAAAGAGGGAGGGGTCTCTCGATGCACATGCTGGGTGCATGTGAATAGTACTTGTATTTTGAAGCGCCGGTGATTCACCCTCTGTCATGATACAGATTCTTCCATGTTAGCTTGCTAACTTGGTGGACTCTTAGCAATAATGAGCAGAAAAGCGACTTGCGTTCGTTCTTGTACTCATCGAAGGTAACTTTTTTGCATGGGAGGAGTGGCATTCAGTTTTTGGCACTGGTTCCTGCACGATCCAAAGTTATGCGACGGCTGCGCACAAGTGATCATTTAGCACTGAGGCGTGCACGAAGCTGCTGAAAAGAGTTGTTGTGTGCGAGACAAAAGCTAACAGTGAATTCGTACCTTCAGCATGTTCCTTTCCTCCTGCCTCTGTTTCCATTCTCCATTCTGTGTTCGTTAAAGATTGATGGTGCGGGCCTGCCTCCAAAAAAACTACACATGGATATATATCTCACCATTCACTCCCATGAGACTGAATCCCATTGTCGCACTGTTTCTGCGGAGGACAGGAGGGCTGTGAGCTATACCAATGCATGCTCATTTTCATACACATTTCTTGAGAGGTTTTGTGGCGACGGCAAACAAAGCATTGAGTTTCTGCCCTCTTTCCCTTCCTCTCTTTCTCTCTCTCCCCTTCTCGCACACCCTCACACACATACACACACTCCATCTCTCCCCAGCTTCACTCCCTCCCTCTCTCTGCTCCATTGTTGCGCTCCTTCTCTCGCACTCGCTCCCTCTCTCCCTCTCTCTTTCTGCTTGTCAGAGTGGCAGTGCGTCTCTGGGCGGAGGGTTTTTCTTTGTGAGTGCTGGCAGCCGGGCCTGCGCCGGGGTAATGAGGACGGATGCCCGCGCGTGGGTAGAGCAGCCTGCTTTGTAGCGTCTCACCAGCAACAATACCAAGGTTTCTGAGAAGCAGGCGAGCCAAGACACCGCCCGCACGGCAAATAGATACCCGGGCCAAGAAAGCGACAGTTTGAGGCGAGACAGTTTGTCTCTGAATTAGGCCCTAATGAGTTCACTTCTTCTGTTTCCCCGCCAGGGTTTGTAAAAGAGAAGGTGTGCCATTGAGTCTGTCATGGAAACAAGTTGCGCCATCTGACAACAATGCAGCGAAACTGGCATATCGGTCATTTATTATGCTGCCTCGCAATATTCACACATAATATTCGCTAATAAAAAAAATTACATATCCAGTATCCTGTACCCGTAGTACAACATTGACGGCGCCCAGGTGATAAGCAGATGCAGCGGCTACACAGTAACAAACGCTACATCCATCTACGGAAGTAATATGAACGGATTAAGGCCGCCTTCAGCCGCTCAATAAAAAAGGCTTTATTTATTTCTTTGTTTGCGCACCAGCAGTCAGTGGGGATCGGATTTCATGAGCCATTCTTGCTGGGTGGACAGAATAGCAGTTAATAGGAATAGAATTTAAATTCCAGTGGTTTCACTTCGAGTCACAGGGGTCAGTTTTCCAATTGACCCAGATCTTGAGTTTGAATTCTAGAATAATGGTGCTAAGATACAGTCTGTTTGAAAAAGAGGGCAAGGGAGCATTAATACCCCCATTAGCCGAAGGCAAATACCCCCCTTGAAAAACTGTCACCACTCCCTTCCTGTTACTTTTGGAGTATTATGGTTATTGTTTGATATTTTGTGTGGATTTTTACTTTTTCAATCAAACACAGCATGTTGGTTACACTGTGTGAAAGTTTCATGATGAATGGACCAACAGAAATGGCCCAAACCTGCTTGGAAAAAAGTCTGGTTTTGTTGATTTACAAAGAAATGTAACCATGATTTTGCCATTCTTTGGAAGTGATGGTATGAATTTCATCAATATTTTCTCTAAACATAATTCCACATGAAGCACCATGGATGCCCTTGGATCCTACGTTTTGTTTGGACTCAGCATCCAGACCGCTGCCATGTTAACTGTGAATTAATAATTATATTCATAATCACTCAAACCAAACCAAACTAGTGTTTGTGAGGTGTAGCTCCACATTTCCCATGTGCACAATTTTACTCACTCTTTTTCATCTATGAACTTACTGAATCCTACTGGGTCACAGAGGGTGCTGGAGCCCATCCTAGCTCTCAAAGAGCAGAAGGACCACATGCACCTATACTCATACATAGACAAATTGGAGATGGCAAATTGGCCCTATCTTTGAACTGCAGGAGGAGGAACATGCAAACCCCTCACAGAAAAGGCTCTGGACTCCCCACCTGGGAATCAAACCCAGGCCCTCCTTGCTGTGAGGTGACAGCACTACCTACTGATCCACCATGCCATGCCACATAAGTTCACCCATACCCAAGTGTAGTTGATCAGCCAAGACAAGCTTAATGTCTGAAGTTTGCCTTTTCAGTTTTGCACTGGAGCTCAGGCTAATGCAGCTAACAGGTTATGGAAGCTACTCTATGAGTCTGCATGCCTGACATCATTATCACATGTACCTCAAACCATGTTGAATTTACTGATTGTTGAAAATAACTGATTTTGTGGTTTTTGGCACTATATGGCATATCAAGGCTTTTACACCTTTCATTAACTTCTTTTTATGATTTGGATCATATTCAGATTTCACATGACCACATGAAAAGCCAGTTGAAAATAGTCCCAGGACAAATTATGATTGGACTACATGATCAGATCACTTAGCCCAGTTTCTGGGTGAGATCTTGAACGCATTCAGTGCATGCGTAAATGAAATGTGTTTTCTATATCCGCATACAATTACGGAAGGGGAAATGAGTCTGCTGAGAGCTGACTACCAGGCGAGAGGATAAACAGGGCATCATGAAATGCAGGATACATGAGACCAGAGTTATTCCCAAGTATGCCTTTGTTCACTCTGGGCAAAAAAAATGTCAAGGCCAAGCAGTTTGTGTTTTAACAGGCGGAAACAATGCATGCACTGATTTGCTCTTTACAAGGAGCAGTAAAATACCCAGTCGGGTCACATTATTATGAGCTAATATCGAGAGTAACTGCCGTGTGCAGCACAGACAGCAGCTAGACGGGCTGGGAGTGACTCAATAAGGTCCTGGTAGGTTGTCACAGGTATCTGGAGCCACACTGACTGCAGTGCATGCATGGGAGAGGATCCATAGAGCGAACACAATGATCAAGGTCGTCCCACAGATGATAAGTTGGGTACAAGTCCCCATGTGTGGGATTGGGGGGCCAAGGCAGTGCTTGAAAGCCCTGGTCATGATCGTCAGGTTGATGTTGGACATTTATAGCCGTGTGACATGTTGTATTGTCTTGCTGGGAAATCCCATCCGCCCCAGGGAAGACAGTCAGCATGTATGGGTGTATGTGATATGCAAGGACGGATTTACACCCAAATTGGTTGAGAGTGCCTTCCACGTGGATGAGTGGGCCCAGAGAATGCCATTATTAGTGTAGCTCAGTGGATAACACTGCTGCCTGCCAGAGAGCACCACCACATGTGGGAGACTGGGGTTCGAATCCCAGTCTGGGTGACTACGCTGTGCTACACCAATAAGAGTCCTTGGGCAAGACTCCTAACACTACATTGGCCTACCTGTAATATGATTGACCTTGTAAGTCGCTCTGGATAAGAGCATCAGCTAAATGCCATAAATGTAAAACATGACCTGTTCAAGTACACGCTGCTACCGTCGAAAGTAGTAAGTGGTCATAATAATGTGACTCGACTATGTAGAATATTATCTGGATATGTTTTTGGGTAAAAAGCAAAACAGGCCAAAAAAAACCAAACAGCACCGGTTTAGTCAGAAAAGCATTTGTGAGGTGAAGCACTGATGTCGCACAGGATGGCCTAGCTTGCAATTGACTTTCCAGTTCATTCCAAAGGTAGTCGGTGAGGTTGAGGTCAGTGCTCTAAAGGCCAGCGGTGGTTCTCCACACCAAAGTCATCAAACCAGGTCTTTATAGGCCATGTTGTATGCACAGCACCACTTTTATGCTCAAACAGAAGAAGGTCTTCTCCAAACTGCTGCCACAATGTTTTACTGATAGTCGATGGCACTGTCCATGGCCGTTGGCTGACAGACACCACAATGTGGAGCCATTTATAGTGTGTAGGTCTGTTTAACAGCTCAACAGTGCAGATGCTGTGTATGAATAGCTGTTGTGTGCAAGCTGTAGAGTCACTGCCGCATCACTCGTGTCACGCAGAGGTAGTCAGTGTGACTTGGTCACGGGATGGAGAGACACTGGGGCAATTTCGGAGCGAGAGAGAACGCAGACTCTCTGACTCTCTAAAAAGCAGCTCAGCACTCAAATCACGTTGCTCTGCTCCCCTGCACCACTCACATGCTCTGCCGCCTATAATTCCAGTGTCTCGGGTATAATGTAGAACACTATATGCATAGGCATAGGAACTGGATATTGGAAACAGCTCAATATCAGAGATAATGGAAACCCAAAATTGATAAACCTGGCTTGAAGTTAGCTTTTACCAGCTTTGGGGTCAGTTACAACACCAAACAACACAATGAACAGCAACCTCGGCTAAGTATAGCTATGAAAACAGCTCTTGCGTAAGGTCTTGTTATGGTATCACACTGGGAGGGTTTGGATAGCTAACCTTTGCATTAACTGAGCTTGAGCTCTTAAAAAGCATGCTGAATCGTCCAGTAACATTAGAGCCGGGCCACATCCCAAACTACAATCAACCGCACTAAATAGCGTGTATCAACAGTGCCCCTCCATTAGAAGTGCTCTCAGTAGTGCAGTATGTTAAGCTCCAGAGTAAGTAAGTTAACCTTTATTTATAAAGCACCTTTTAACAACCTACGTTGACCAAAGTGCTGTACATAAAACTAGCTAATGATTACACATAAATACATACAAATACATACAAATACAAATACACATACAAATTTGTATAGGTGAGTTTTTAGACCTGATTTAAAAGCTGAGATAGAGGAAGAATGGCGAATACTGGCTGGTAGGCTATTCCAAAGTCTTGGGGCGTACACCGAGAATGCCCGGTCGCTTTTGAGTTTCAGACGTGCCCTAGGGACGACCAACAAATTCTGTGATGAAGATCTCAAAGACCGCTGTGTGATTGATGACGTGAGTAAATCTGCAATATAAATAAGGGCCAAACCATTTAGTGCTTTAAAAACAACTACAAGCACTGTATCCTATAGTGAACTGGTAGCCAGTGAAGTGAAGCGAGGACTGGTGTTATATGTTCTCTTTTCTTGGTTCTAGTCAATAATCTGCATGCAGCATTCTGGACTAACTGTAAACGTTGCAATAGAGACTGGTTAGAGTGTGTGGTTTAGGATGCAGCCTCAATGTCAAACATCGTGTTGTCTCTGTCTTGTAAAGCTCAAACTCATCTATCCCATTTGAGCTTAACACAAACTAATAAATAAAATAAATAAACAATAACAAATAATAAACAATCACAGCACATAATGTTACTGAAAAAGAGTAGTGTTAGTGTAAACCACAGATTTTACACACAAGGACACAAGCACATCCTAATCCATCATTAACCGAGCCCAGTATTACAATATCTTAAATATCCCGTATCATTTTATTAGTACAGATACTGGTACAGAAAGTGGAGTGTCAGGTGGAGGAGAGCCAGATAGAGAGTGTGAGGTGAGGTCTTAAATGGATTAGTGATGAATACAGTAATGTTTGTGCCTTGTATTAAGCCTATTACACAGAAGAGTTTAAAATGAGTAAGCGTTTATGGTGTTTTCTGAAAAGCTAGACTGTTGTACAGATACTTATATCATGTAGGAACATCAAGTGTTTCAGAAAAGTGCTTGCTTGTAGTAAGTGTAGTCCCATGGCTTTAGGGCAGCAGAAGTGTAATTCCACAAATGTTGTTCCACATCACTGTATATACAGTATTATACTCCCCTAGCTACAGTGGAATCAGCTTACAGCTAGCTAATATTTTAGGGGATGAAGTGGGCTTTGATTCATAGTAGAAAAAATGTCCCCCCCAATGTCAGACTCGCTCCTATGCCCTTGCTTAAATCATATGTCTACCTTCACTCTGGGACAGTCAATGCATGCACTGATCAAGGGGAAGTAAAACCAAATCTTATCGATAAAGCTTTGTGGTAAAAAATTTTACCTGGCCAAAATACTAAATCTCACCTGTTCAGCCTAAAAAGCAGTCTAGTGTAGGGCACTGACGCTGTACAAGAAGGCCTGGCCTGTAATCTGCTTTCCAGTTCATTCCCAATGGTGTCCAGTGGGGTTAATGTCAGTGCTCTGTGCAGTCCAGTGGTGTTCCTCCACACTACTCATCAAACCATGTTTTTATGGGCCTTGCTTTGTGCACAGGGGCACCGTCACACTGGGACTGGGAAGGGTCTTCCGCAAACTGCTGCCATAAAGTTTTACTGACAGATGATCGTCCTTGGTCGATGGCTGACAGACATCAACATTCTGAGGCACTATCTCTGCGCCATTTATAGTGTACAGCTCCACGCTATGTATGAACGGTTGTTGTGCGCAAGCTGTAGAGTCACTGCTGCATTGCTCATGTCACGCAGTGGTAGTCAGTGTGACTGGCTAGCGGGATGCAGCCACCGGAGCAATTTCGGAGCGAGAGAGAACACGGACTCTCTGACGGTCTCCAAAGCGGCGCCATGCTCCAAACAAAACTCATGCTGCTCCGCTCGCCAGCACCACTCACATGCTCTGCCTGCTATAATTAAAAAAGAACAGTGTCGGTTCTATAGGGTAGAAAACTATATATAGAGCTTATTACTTACCCTGAGATCTGACCTTGGGAACATGTGTTTTAAGGAGTGTAGAGTATGTACCGGACTTTTCTAAACCTCACACAGTTCGAGACTCTGTAGTGAACGATGCACCAGAGCATAGGCGCTGTCCACTTCAGCACTCTGCAGCCCTGCTCTATGGACTTGTTGCATGGTCCACCACTTTGTGGCTGTTGCTGCTCCGAGATACTTTTCATTCACAACATTAGCACTTACAGTGGACCGGGGCAGATCTAGCTGGACAGAAATTGGATACCATAGCTGCGTCTGAAACTGCCTACTACCATACTACTCATTAGTCCTAAAGTAGTAGGCGAGAATGTGTAATGTGTTCGAATCTGCAGTAGTCGTAAAGCAGTAGGCGAAAGTTCGCCGGATGACGTACTGCTTTCGGGGAGATTTTCAAGTATGTGAGAACAGCACCCTGTGCTATCCCTTGATTCCACTGCAGCTGTGGAGGTGTTCTGGACTGACGACGTTGCCTTCGTACAAGTGTAAGTAATCTACAACTACTTGTGCAACGCTAAGTAACGTTATGAACCGCTTTGCAGCGAATATAAAGCACATTTTAAATGTTTATATAGGAGACTGGGGTTCGAATCCCGGTCTGGGTGACTACGCTGTGCTACACCAATAAGAGTCCTTGGGCAAGACTCCTAACACTACACTGGCCTACCAGCTAAATACTGTAAATGTAAATGTAGTACGTACTGACTAAGTAGGCTATTACGGACGCAGCCAAGGATACAAACTGACCTGAGCCAAAGGTGGCACACTATGACAGCGCCATGTTTACAGTCACTGAGCTTCTCTACACGCCCCATTCCATTATTTGCATGGCTTCGTGCATTACTGGATCCACCTGACAGCAAGCAGGGTTCTGAAACACCCCTACCTTGAGGAATGTCCACATCCTTTTGGCTATATAGTATTTAGTATGGATCTACCATATTGAATGAAACCTGTTTTGGTGAAACTGATGTTGCAATTCAAACCGACCTCAAACTTTCAGCGTGCGTACGTGACTGTGGAGGCGGCGGTCACCAGACGCTCCGTTGGGTGTGGGTGTTAAAGGCGGCTGCGCTGTTCGTGTCCTGCGTGGTGGAAGGCAGAGAGAGAGAGAGAGAGAGAGAGAGAGAGAGAGAGAGAGAGAGAGAGAGAGAGAGAGAGAGAGAAACAGAAGAGGGAGAGAGAAAGAGAGACAGAGAATGAGAGAGAGAGAGGAGTGAGGGGGTTTGCCGTGAGGGGCGCGCAGGAGGAGCCCGCATTCAAATGTCCGTGAGTGGCGCGCGATGAGCTCACCTTCCTCACTCTCCTCCTCTCTCCCTTTCTATTCCTCCTTCCTCTTTTTCTTCTTCCAGCTGAAGGGGCTTTTCACCATCCGAGGGTGAGCGGCGCTCACACGCTCCGATCGGGAGATTTAAAAGGGGAAAAAAAACAGGGAAAAAAAAGAGAGGGAGAAATTTGGCGCGTGCTGTCAAGAGAGCTCCGGTCGCGCGCGCGTCTCGCGACCGTGTTTGCGTTTGATTTTTAACGGGCGGAGAGACGTTGAAGGAATGTAGGACCGTTGGTCGAGCGGAGAGGACAGCAGCATGGAGAAAAGGAAAGGTGAGTGTTTTTTCCTCCTCCGGCTGGCGGGATTAAGAACAGGCTGTGAGTGTCTTGTTGGAGGTTAGCTTGCTAGCGTTATCCGAGGAGAAGAGACAGGTATTGAGCGTTAGTGTTTTTGCTCTGCTGTCAGAAAGACAGGCGACTGAGTCTCCTGAAGTTGGCTGACAGGAGAAGAAACAGGCTGAAGTTAGCTTCATATACGCCGGTTTTTTGTTCGAACTTTCCCGTTCCACCTTAAATGGTGCAGCAGTTAACATTCTGGCACCTCAGTCAGGAGGACGAGGCTGAAGTTAGCCTCATATTTCCCGGCTCATTGTTCGTGTTTTCCCGTTCCACCTTAAATGGTGCAGCAGTTACATTCTGGCACCGCAGTCGGCATCATGTCAGCCTGAGGCGTCAGAATGTAACTGCTGCACCATTTAAGGTGGAACAGGGAATTTCGAACACGAGACCCGGGGAAAGGAACCCCACTTCAGCTTCGTATCTGGTCGTGTCCTTAATGATTTCTTCTCGATTATTTTTTCTCAGAGTAGCTGAAAAATACCCAGCCGAGTGAGAATGTAACGAAAGTGCCCCTTCATATGTCAAATAGACATACGTGTTTACCACACAACCCTTCGCTTTAGTCACTCGTCAGTCACGCGAGCACCTAAAATACGTGTTTCTCTCTTTTTCTCTGGGCGAAGTTAAGAGTCTGTTAGGGAGAGACATCGCTAAACTCCGAGAGACTTCTGATGTCTGGTTGTTAAATACTCTTATCTCCGAAATCTCCTCACAGCCTACCCAAGTTGTCCGTGAAGCCTTACGTTACTTCCCAGTCAGACAGACGTGCTGCGGGGCTAACGAGAACGTCTCTGCACGTGTCTGGGAAAGCGAGCCCAGCCTCGATTACTCCTCAGTGGCTTTCTTGTGAGATTTTGATTATGTCAGTAGACCCTCCCATGTGATGTGAAGTTTACTTACAACATCTTGATTGCAATCAAAGTTTGAACCTCTAGTGGTGTAATTACACATGACACGCCAAACAGATAATCAACGGTTTATGGTTTGAACAGAGTCCTAGCCTATTTACATCAGTCAAGATATGTCTGGTTCTTACAAATCATACTCTGAAATATCCCGTATTGTTATTGTTGCTGGGTCTCTGTGTTGTCTGTCTTCTGAATACACTTGTTTCATGTGGCCTACATTTCGGAGACCAAGCGTGTGGTCATGAAGCTTGGTAGTGGCTGGGTACTCTCGCTCACCCTACTGGCATCATCTGGCAGCCTTCAGCTATCAGGAAGGCTCTCATCTTTCCCTAATCACTCATTCTCTTCCCCTCCTTTCTCCCTCTCGCTCGCTCACCGCCTCTCTGACTGTCATCTCCGCTTCTGTCGATTGGAGGTGTGTGAGAGATGGCACCCATTTGCTGCGTTACCCTTCCTCGCTCCTCTGGCCTAATGGTCTGTGTCTCAAAGGCCCACTCCATCATCACTAATTGACAATGAGTTTAGACTGACCTAACTTTAGGCTCCCTCACATGGCTTAGACTCATTGCAAGCATCATATACCTTTTTTTCTTTCTTTTATTCTTTTTTTTTTTTTTAAGGTGGTTTAATTTCGAGGTCATGTATATCAGATGATCGTTGATCCTTTAATCTCATTGCACAGCGCTCTTTGTTTTCCAAGCTTGGGCCTACAAGGATGCCATTTTAGGCCTGTAGGCAGTGCACAAAGGCAGTGGGCAAGTGCCCAGCTGTGATATAGGTTATGTGGAATTTACTGCTTTGTTAATTCCCATTCTGGTTCTGATTAATTAGAGCAAAATAGGCTAAGCTTTACATTGGCCCTCTTTTTCTTTTCTGTCTCCCAGTTGAATGGATGTATAGAGCTTCGGCACTGCTTATTGTAATGGAAATGTACATCGTTCCCACAATTATACTAATTATGAATCTTATAGAATAAGATTGCCTTGATCTACAAAACAAAAACGTGCTTCTTTAGAATATTATTAATCATAGGTTCCTTAGTTCAAATTGTAAGCCCACAGATTCCTTTGTCGCTTTCTTCCTTTCAGAATCTTGCATCAAACACTCTTTATTTCTTTTTAGAGCTCTTTATGCAACAATAGTGCAAGTCAAGTGTGTTCTGAAAGAAATCGGTTCTCTTTGCTTTTGTCTCTGTTTATTCAGATTTTTTAGAGTAGACATGCATTGTAGATGACTACATCATGTCTGTAGCACTCTGTGGTGTTGTATATCTACATAATGAGTGGTTTATTTTCCTGTATTGCATTGCGCTTTACATGTGTGCCTCTGTTATTGTGTGTTCATGTGTATGTGTCTGTGCGTGCTCCCTAGCTGAACAGGGGTTGCATCACTCTCAGCCCTGCTACTCTGTAGAGGGAGCTATGCTGAACAACAGTGCGTTGAGTTCTCCTCGGGGTCAGATGATGCAAAGCCCTGCTGTGTTTGCCTCATTTCAGTGTTGGTGAGCCCCCGCTAGGCTCAGGCCCAGGTCAGTGCTGCGTGTCAGCCGTCATAGCCCCCACGCAGGCTCATCCTGCCCACCGGCCCGCTCCACACTAATGACCAGGGACAGGCTCTCCCCAGGGCCCGTTACACCGCCCCTGGACTGACACACACAGCTGTCACGCGTGTCAGCCCTGACTGACATCTGCCTCCCAGGTCCGACTCTTGAACAGGCCAAAGCTCTGCTAGATTAGGCAGAGCTGATTTTAATAATTCATTATTTAGACAGGTCTGGTTGTGTGGGTCTGGGGGTTGTGGTTTTCACTATTTGTTTGCATGCATGTGCTTCTGTACATTTTCAGGAAAAAAATTAAAATGTTGAAGACAAAAACATCTTACAATGTGTTTGTAAAAATATCAGAATAAAACAGGGCCACCCTACAAATATCAGGAGCACCAAAGTGGCTCTGACTTCTAAAGTGCTTTTTACCAAACCTTCATTTGTATTACATACATTACTGTGCAAATGTCAGAGAACACTCTTCATTTATTTAATTTCCAGTCAAAAAAAAAGTTAGATATAAAAATGTTTTTGAACAAAAAAGATAAAAAACAGTTTTTTTGCCAAACTTTATTTAAAAAAATATATATTTAAAGTTAAATATATATGTGTTTTAAAAAATGAAGACTATATTTTAAAAATCATTGAAAAATGGGACTGCTAGCAACAAAACTGGACCTAGTCAGGGTTCCTAAACAGTATGAAAAAGTATCAAATTTCAATTATTACCAGGTGTGAATAAGTGTGAAGCAACATTTGTGTTTCCAGAATTGTGGCCCTGTTCTATTTTTCACAATATCAAATTACGTATTTCTAAAAATAAATGGATCAGGAGTCAGCAGAGGAAAAATGTTTACCACTGTGTGAGAGAGCATGGGCCAGAGCAAGATGTTGTGAAAACCAGGGCAATGAGGATGGCTTGCGACTGACCACACTCTACTGCAAAGAACTGTGTCCACCTGTATGTCCTAGCTTGAAAAATAGCTGTGTCCAAAGTTCTTTACAACTGTCCCAAATATGGATGTGTGTGACAAAATTAATTAAATTAGCTTGAAAGGAAATGTGTGGCAATATCTCTCAACTGCACACAAACATAACATCACAAATAACCAAACCAGCTTGTCTGAACATTTGAGATGTGCAGTGATGCAAGAGCTGCTTTGGACAAAACAAGACGGCACAGATGTCATTAGTGTCCTCTGCACTCTTCATGACATTTTGGGTCCAACCAACAAGTAACATGCTTTTTTTAGTGAACAGTTTTGCACATTTGGGTTGACAAATCTACAGAGAATATGGAAATTTGAGTCTGGAAATTTGTGGAATTTTGAAGAACCTTTACTCGCCATTAGACAAACTATACTTAAAGCTGTCATCTTTGAGCAGAGGAGAAAATCAATCACCCTTGTATGTATATATGTATGTGTGTGTGTGTGTGTGTGTGTATATATATATATATATATATATATACATACATACATACATACATACATACATACATAGAATTTTTATCCCCAGAAACATTGCAAAATTTTCTAAAAATCTGGAAGTTGTTCATTCTTTTGAATCTTTATTTAAATGACAAAAGAAGAATAAAAAAGATTACCAGTTTTTTTCAGGGACCAACTTAATTGTATTATTGGATTTTGTAAATGTAGAATTTGATGCTTCATGTTTTCTCATGTTTACTTCTGTGTTACATCACATTTCCTTTTAATTACACTTTTTAATAATTTAGCAACTGGTGGTGCTAATTATTGGAGTTTTGTAAGTTGAATTCTGTGTTGATACAAGATTTCAGCTACTCAACAGTCCATGGTCTTCATGGACTGACTCTGCAACTCATTATGCACCCTACATTTTTATTAAGCCATTCTCATTCTGTGTAGCACATGCAGAATGAGGCCTGTCACTGTCTGACTGAAATAACCACGGACTTCTTGGAAAAAGACGTTGTCTTGATGCCACTATATGTGTCTCTCTCTCTCTCTATCTATATTTATGTATATATATATGTATATACACACACAATCACGTGTTACCAAAACGATGTTTACAAACTACAATGAAGCTGGCCGGCCAAAGCATTGAAGGTGTTTGTGTTTTTGCAAGTTAAATAAATGTCTGAGAGAATTTACAAATCACAGAATGTTTTTATTCCATGGCTTGTGCATGTGTGTAATTCATGTGTGAAGGGATAACTGAGCTGACACCTGTACGGCCAGACTGCTGCCCATAATAGCAGTGTGACACAGAGGGATTCTTGAGGTTTATCCTTGTTATTTTAAATAAACACTGCACTGCTGCATTCTGTATTTTCGGAAAGAGCTAAATTAACAGAGATGCTGGGTCGCTGGTAATCATGTCCTCCGAGGCCACTGACTCATAAACTCATTACGGCTGAGTCCTACTATAGAAAAAACTCAGGGCAATATGGTGTGTCTGTGACCAAATCTAGTGCACCCACTTCAAAGGCCTCAGTTAAATTTAGTAATCCCCACTTTTGGATTTAAAGTGCCTCTCGTCTGAGATACACGGCAAAATAAACTGCTCTAGAGAAAAACGTGTGTTCCTGTTAACATCAGAGACAATAAGAGAAGACAGACTTAATATCTCATTCAGTTGCACCAGTGATTTCTCAGCGAAAATACAGACAAAAAAAGGAAAAAAGCAGAACTGGTAAAATTGGATTGGAGGAATCTAGTGTTGTTATGCAAGCAATGCGTTCTCATTGGCTCAAAGATGAAACCCGCTGCTATTTGCTTTGATCCTGGAGAGGCTGAGGAGTTCTTATACATGCAGATTGGAGGAGACGAATGGATCATGGGAGGATGCCAAAGAGAAAGAGAAGGGATGTTACTTTTGAGAAAAGAAAATGTGATGAAGGAGGGGTGAGAAAAAAGTAGGTCACTTTTTTGTTTCTTTTTTGACACCGGCTAAAAATAGTGTCTCTTCCATGTCTTAGACTTCAAAAGGCGGTGGCTAGAGCGAGAAGTAATTCATATGCTCAAGTATAATAAGAGGCAACAGCTGATGGCAGCAGACGTAAGCGGAGAGCAAACTCAGCAATTTATAAGGAGCTATTCTTTTCAAAGTGGAACTGTAGATTGACCGATAAGTTATGATATTGGTTTTGTTCCTAAGCAAAGCTGAATTGAGTCAGAAAAAAGAAGGCTTTTACATTAGTGCAGCTAACAGCCTGATTTCATATGTAAGAAAACGTTTTAAGATATCCAAGGCTGAATTCCTTTAGCCAAGAATTAATGTAATCCAACCCAATGTAATAGTGATGGTGATTCAGTGACTTGCAGCATTTTTACCCAATGGCCCAAAACTGTTGCGCTTTTCCCAAAAATAGTGAGTTTCTCATGCAGTGAACTATCTCTGGGGCTTTTAAAACCAGGAGGTCAAATCTCTTTGACACCGGTGTCATATCACATTATGGCCAACCGCCATGTCACATTGGCACGTATCTTGTCAGTTTTGGAAGCCAACAGCCTGAAAAGGCATGTGGGTGTTAGTCACCATGTTCTCTAAAGAGGACAAAACATTATTTTAGTTTTTTTTTGCATGAAGGAAAAACAAATAGTTAGATTTTAAATCAATCTTTTTGACTTACAAAAGCATTAGATTCCATTTGAAGGTTTTCATTTGATGATGAGTATTACAGGGGTAGCCAAAAACTGTAGAAGCTCTTTTAACTGAAACCGAAGTCCCTGCACAGTTCCCAGAGTCATAGATCCTTGAAATGGCTGAAGGAATAAAGCCCATTTTGTAGCATGGAAAGGTTATGGACAAAAGCCCACATGTTCACAGGGGCCATGATTCCACACAAATGGCTCAGTTATTTTAACGTTACACATATACGCTATTATCACCCAGGGAGCCGGAATGGGGCTGAAGACGGTGTGGAGAGAGCAGACGGGGGGCATTTAGGAGTGGGAACGCGTCCCCTGAGAATACACTGAAAACCCTAGTGGGAACTCTACTGTCAGCAAACGGGGGCTGTGTTAAGAGCCTGTTAGCTGCAGAGAAGAAACAAGTCTGAATGTGGAAAGAGTTAGGAGGGGGGTTGTGGCAGGGGGGGAGAAAACACAGATGGGATGAGGCAGACGGAGGGATGAAAAGGTAGCTCCTGCACCTGTTCTCTGCCAGCAATATTCAGGGTGGCGCCGGCTCGCTTTCTTTAGCACTTGACATCAATTAAGCTTTAGGTGTGGATTGATTGGTGGTTTGGTTGTCAATCAGTATCAAGCAAGAATCATTTATTTGATAAGTGGTTGCCACCATGGTGAAACGCGTGCTTAGTTGATGGCTATTGATTGCATTAAAAATGCTGTGCCAGTGCCCTTTTAGCATAATAGATTTCATTTATTTGAGTGAAGGCCTGTTAAAGCAAACCAGCATGAAGGAGAACGCTATGAAGTTTAGTTAATGTCATACAGTAAGCGTTTACTCCGTTTTAACCGACGCGTAGGACATAGCTAATAAAACGAAAGTTGAAATTACAACAGAATTATGTTTCCACGCATTAGTTGACTTGTCATGCTGATACACAGGTGTATTTCAGTAAAAGCTGATTGGAATTGATATTAGTGGATGTCAGCGTTGGGATAATGCAATTAGCTCTGACTAATTTCTGGCTCATGACTGTCTCGATTTCAGAATCATGCCAGAATATCTGTGCCAGTGCAGCCCCACTACCACCCTTCTCTTTTCGCTCCCTCTCTCTTTCTCTGTCCCGGTGGTCCTCTTCTCTTTTGCTTGTTATTTTGGCGGACACTGACGCGATAAATCTCTGCAAATGTCACAGACCAAACTCCTGCGTGTGTGTACACAGCCCAGCAGGACACCAGAAGAGCGGAGAAGGAGAGGCGGACACTGGCGGGGCAGGCGGGGTAGGAGGTGAGGTTTAAAAAAACAAGGGTTGTGGACACTGGTAAAAGCAAAGGAGGTGGAAGCAAGTAAAGGCAAAGGGACTGGTGATAGTTGAGGTGTGAGAAAGAATAGAGGTGGGCTTTAAAGCAGGGAGTGTGGGGGTAAAGACTGGAGCAGTGCTCTTTGTCTGAGCTAAAGCAGAGAGAGTAGCACAGCCGCTTGAGAGGATCAGGCCTGCTAAAGAGGTAGGCAGCCAGCCTGCTGCTCTCTGCCAAACGCCAACACACTGGACGCTTTCTCACACACACACCCTCCTACTTTATCTTTAACACCCTTACACTCTAAAGACCCATTAGTGTGTCTAAACTTAATTTTTCTTTGTAATTTAGAGTACAGTTGCATATAGTAGTGTTTTTAACCTCAATTATTGAATAATATGCGCTATAATGCATATTACATGAATACATGATCAGTAATTCAGCTGCAAGGTAGTGCAGGACCGTGTGAACTTAAATTGATCGTATTCTGCATATTAACTGTATCAGAGGTAGGTCTGCAGCAGGCAAAATGCTAGGCTAATTGATATATGAGTTCATTTTGCTACTAATTGGGAAAATTAGGTTCCAGACGTTGGTGTCTCTCTAGTATTACATGCAATATGCAGACAATGTCTATATAATTTACAGACAGTACACAATATAGAAGCAATATGCGGAAAATATAGGGATGGTAATACAATGTCTGTTCTTATTATTTACAGACAATACTCACAGTATACATACCGATAGACATACAGGGACAAGCAATATATGTATGTGGTAGTGCAACAGTTATGTGCATCGTGTATGAAATGAATTTGTTTTATATAATATAGTACTGATTTGTTGCAGAGTCCACACACACTCAAGCTCCTTTGTATTTCTACGCATGAAGATTTTTAAAATAGCTAGTCATCACGTTGACTGGTGGCGATTTGTCTGTTTAATGGTCTCCAAATAGGTCCCTAATTTTAATGATAAAATGCATATCATATAACAATGTCATCCTGCTATACTGTTGGACCATTATATACCATTGTGACTACTATAGGTTTGCAAGATCATGTTGTGATCACTTTAGTGAGCAAAACAAGAACTCTGTGCTGCCCCCCTCCACAGTGGTCTCTTAAACACCTGTTACATTTGTAAGAAACTATGTGTTCATGTAAGATAAAAGAGAAAGGAAGAGTGTGCTCAGTGAAAAATTGTGCTTGTTGCAATGTCCACCAGAACATGTCTGAACATGTCATTATCTCCTATCTCTTCATCTTTATCTAACGTCTCTTCATCTATCTGCTTGAAGAGAACCTTGACGGTGGCCAGTGAAAGTGACGGCTCAGTTGTTTTTTCCTCTCTTTGGCTCGGCTAAAAGCAGACATGAAATCAAAATCTCATTACATCTGGAGTGAGTGTGTGAGAGGGGTGGTGCAAGTGTGTGTGTGTGTGTGTGTGTCTCATCCACAGCGGGGCTGCACGGAGGCGGCAGAGTAGCCGGTGAGAGCAGGCTTGATAGGCTTGATTAAATTAGCAGCAGTGTTCACACTGCCTAAGAGCACTTTGTTGTGGTCAGAGAGAAAGCCAGAAGGCCCTGATGACACCATTCCATCACACCGGAACAGTCATCAAGAGGCCGCTTCGCACACACGCATGCATACAGGGCCGTGGTTCTGTATAATCAGCTGCTGTGATGTTTTTGCTCCTCATCTGACACTTAATATTGAGTAGATATGTTTGCATGTGAAACTGCATTATGTGAATCCTTTTTCCAGATTGTATTAGCATCATGGATAAATAACTGACAGCACAGTTGGCCTTTGCCCCGTCTAACCACATCTAATTATAGTGAAAAATATTTCGAAACCGACTTGCAGGAGAAGAAAAGACTCTGGAAACACACGTAGGCTTGTAACATATGTCAGATGGTCAACCTCAAATAAAAGCTTTCTTTCTCTTCTTTCTATCCACTAATAAAGGACGCTACATCATGATTAATTTAAAAAGCAGCATAGCACATCAAAGCTGACCTCCTTTCAGCCCAGTGCCATCAAAGAGCAAGGTTATCTGGAATAGTGAAAGAGTCTCTTCTTTTCTCTCTCTTCAATAAGGTATTTTGACGTTAAGCTCCTTCTTTTCCAAAGCCAAGCCTCTTTCTATCTAACCAGGCTCTCTCCCTTTTCCATTGATGTCTTTTTGTTTGTGCCTCGCTTTCATTGTGCTCCAGCAGAGGCAGCATCCTTCCCAAGTTTGAAAACATAGATAATAATTGCTGCAGCTAGATGTGGAGGTGTTTAGATTGGGCCTAGATAGAGGCGCTAGAATTAGACAGGCCCAGTATTCCGTTTTTTTAAACATTACTATTCAAAGCTGCATTTGATTATGTATCTGCATGTTGATGTTGTGCTGCATACTAGATGTGCTTGCAGCAAAGGAATGCTGTCGGAATTCCACACCATTGTCACCGAATTTCATTTGGCATACACTTGGAACCGTGGTCGCCCATAAAGTAAAACGCTTTGCCCACTTTGTGTGTGTCTGTGTGTGTGTGTGTATTTGTTCCTCAGGTCGCCCCCTCCCTCCCACGCCGTCGTCCAGCCTGCTCCCCCCCACCCCTCCTCCCCCGTCTGGCCCTCACAACCCCGCTGCCCCGTCCATCAGGGAGTGCCAGATGCCCCTGCTGGACAGCGGCTCCTCCCACGCCATGCTGGACCCCCCTCCTGATGACGAGTTCTCCCCCAACTCTTACCTGCTACGTGCACAGCCCCCCACTGCTGGTAAGAGCCAACACTCGATCACTGACTGTGACCTGCCACGTTCAGTTCACCTCTTTCCACCCCTCACACCTCCACCAGGGACTCCATTTTAGCCTCCAAATCACACATGGCTTCTGAATACTTGCTGTGCCAGTATTCTTCCCTGAGTACAGTACATTTTAACCATCTTTTGAAGAGGAGAAGCACTTATATTAATGATGGAGATACAGTATACTGCTACTAGCTAGTTTTTTTATACCATTGATTTTTAATATACTGAGCACTAATTGCCTTGATTTACAGCCGTTTCTGCTAGAAAAGCTGCACTGCAGGATTGTAATTATTTTACTGATAAACACATGTTTATTCTTAGATTCATGCTATTTTCAAGTGGTTTTTTTTTCATGTGTTTTTTTTTATTGCATACTAAAATATCTTTATACATACTCTTTTTATTTTGCTCTTTTAGTGGAGTTTTAAGTATAGCATAATAATAATAACTAATAATAATAATGGTGTAGATATATTACATATTATGGGTTCCAAAAGTTTTCCTTATTTATTAGTATTACTATTCATTATGAAATAACAAACTAGAAAGTTTAGGAGAAAAAAAATCTTGAAAGCATGAATTTCAGAGTGTCTTTGTATTTGTGAAGTTTACCTTTTTCTTTACTGACAGTTTGCATTACAGTTTGTATAGTTTCCTCAAGTTTGTGTGAAGGCTGTTTTTGGCTGGCATTGCGCTCCACTGGCTGACGTACTCCAACTGTATTAGTCAGTTTGGCCTTATTCCTCATTTGGCATTTCAGAACTATATGCTTGTAAAATGCTGCATACCTGGGGGCTTTGTGTTGATTATGCCACATTTGTCAAATACAAAGTTTTTTTCCTCGCCCTGTAAGGTTTTGTTTTATTAGTAGAAGAGGCAGTCACATGTACAGGTTTGGGCAGCCGGTCCAATTATATGTTTTCTTGACCTTCTTGACATCTACAGAAAACAACTTCATGTACAGTTACTGTTTATTTGTTAAATTTAACACATTGGGAAATAAATAAAACAGAGCACATGGCCTTTCTAAACTTTATGACACATTTTATGTTTCAAATATGTTTCAATATCATTTTAAGTGTATCAATAACATAGGAGAGTTAGAAAATATCAGTACCCTCAAGTATAACAGTATTCTTAAAAATACAGTATTTTAACCAACAATTTACATCTAAAGTTTGTGGCAGACAGTGGTTCATTTTGAGATTTTTATTCACTAAAAGTCAGTGTTGTACCTTCAGCCATGTCAATGTAAGCAAGAACTGGAAGGGCTATTACATACTACACTAAATAACATTAGCATTATTAAACCTTTCTAACAAGTTGTGATTTTTGTAATAATATAATTGTCCTATACATTTAATTTTAATATTAACAATATATTGCCTTGCTTACAGTATCACCATATGTTGCAACAGTCGAACTGTATCCTACATATTTTGCTATATACAATATCGCCATGTTCTTGCTAATATACAGCCCTACAAGAAAGTAAAAAAATTGACTGGGATGTTTAAATGTCATGTGTAATACATTCACAATTCCTACAACCATATTGCTCACCCCTTAAGCAACTAGACCGGTACTGTCTTTAAAATATCAGTTACGTATGTATCTCATCTCAAAGCAGAAGAGCTGTTTTACTGCAATGTTCATTAGGACGTAAAAGGAGGAAAAATAACCTTGCAAACTTTAAGATGTGATTGCTAAACTCTGTGTGTGTAATCTGCAAGAGGCGTGAGAACTGGCTTTTGCTCTGTGGGAGGAGATGTGAATGGGAAGGGATTTGAAGCACTCTTGCGTGCTGTGAGCTCTTCCAGCCTTGCATGTTTCCCACTGCTGTTTCCCTACACCTGAGCCAAGCATCCTCAGCATAAACATCTTATTACCTTTTTGTTGCTCCTGTTCATTGTTTTGCAGTTATTTAATTAGTTGTATCCAGATATAATCATCACCTGCAAACTTACTTTTTCTTCTTAAATCATTAAAGTTTCAAGTGTTTTTTTCCTACATAAAAGCCATCTGTTCATTTATTATCTGATCATATGCTCTGATTGGAAATTCTGCATCTTTTCAAGTGTGTAATTCTGCATAGGGGCTTATGAATGGTAAATAGACAATATGCTATCCAGTTCATTATTCTCTCATGGAGCCGTGCATTCTCTATGTGATGTTCACCATCAGAGCTTCAAAATTTCAAAATATTTAAACATCTGTTCTGTTTTAGCTGTAACTTGTGATGGACTATTCAAATTTGTAACCTGCATGCTCCACACGATCAATGTAGCTGTGTATATTTTGGAATTTTGACCAGCATATTTATATACTTTGCTTCGAAGTTTGCAATTAACTGTTTAATTATTCATGTTTAACGTTGCCAGTCCTAAGCAGTGAATTAATAACATAACAGACTAATGACACTCCTTTTAATATGTTTGCTGCTACCAAATGTGCAGAGTAGGAGCAATCAGAGAAATAGTGTACATAGTGTACCTTTTAGAGGCAGAGATGGATTCAATTCCGGAGGACTAATGATACTGTTTAAGTGTTTGTCTTATTTTGCGAAGAATGGCAAATTAAAAAATAATAACTAATTAGAACTTAATTTCAGAACCATTCAGATTTTTGAATTAACTGCACCCTGCTCCTGTAAGCATGATTACATAAATTGGTTGTTGGCCCTGCCATAATTGACCACAGTACAATGGGTGGATAAAGTGAACATTGTTGTAGATAAGGCATTTATTCAGCTCCACAGTGCATGTTTTTAGAAGTACAAAAATATATTTGCAATTGAGATAAACGAAGACTCCAGCAATCCAGAATATTAAAAAATGAATAATTCATTGATTAAAAGCAATCTTTGTAAATTGACAATACTTTTCTGATGGACGATTTCCATGAAACTACTAGTGAAGCCTAAAAAGCTGTTTGTGCCTAAAAAGCTGTTTGTGCCTGAAAACTGTGGGTCAGTGAGCTGTAAAACCATCTTAAAAGCACCATAGTGCCAAATGCATCGTAAAACTCCATTTTAAGATTATTTGTTAAAGTGCAAGCGTTTCCCGAAACACTTTGTACCTAATATAGTACATTATCCTTCTCATTACTTAACGAGCCCACGAAGCTGGTCATTAATCTCAAACTGCTTCATAAATCAGCTCTCTAGCCTTCGTGACGAACAAGAACTGCGATTTTCATGACCTTGCACCTTTCCAATGTCCAGTGCATTGTTTTAAAAGGCATTTTGTCTTGTTCTGTATATTATTGTATTATCAGTATTTCTAAAATTGTAGATCTGATTTTTAGTTTTTTTTTATGACAGTTGTTGCCACTGTCTTTGTATTATTTTGTATTATAACACTGCACAGTTTTTATGTCAGCATTTTAGTTATTTTAGATGTAATATCATTACAACTAAATGCTACATACTGGGTTTTGTCCGAAAGTTTGTTGGGGCTGAATTAATTTTAAACTTTCCACTCAGTTCTGAGATCAGCAACTACAAATGTTTTTGCAACACAAGCAGTTTTCACTCCATGACAAAATGTCTTGTTAATTCCTAAGATTAATCAGCATTGTCAAACCCAGCCTTTGATTTCAAAGAGCTATGTTTATTGTGAGTGAAAAGGAAGCACATGACCTATTACAACAGTTGTCTCATCCATTTTCTTCAGAGGCTGTATACATGAAAAGTGTTCTCACCATTCATGTAGAACATTCAGATTGGGTTGTGGTTTAAATCTAATTCTTTACAGGTGTCAGGAAATCAGTGAATACAATTTCTTTATTTTACCTGTATCTGATTTTACTAATAAGTAAATACCCTCTCCGCTGAAATGCTAGTGTTTAACAAGATAAGCTTTTCAGGTATCTGCAGTGGAGCAGAATTTTATTTGAATTGCTTTAAACGTTCCGAATTTTAGCATAACAATTGTGTTTTCTCTCCTGTGGCTTTGCATTCATGCTGATTGCTTTACAGTACAGTGCGGCAGCATCAATCATACACCAACTAAGCATGCCAGGAATAGACCTTACTCAGATTCAGAAACTGTGGAATTCACTCACATTATAATATATAGACCGCTGTCATTAATTTATTTTTTAAAGCTGTCGGCTGTTGTTTGTCCATATCCAGTCAAATGCAAAATGTTGCACATCTTGTGAAATGAGTTGTTTTATGGATGTTGAAGTGATTCTCTGCAGAAAACATACTTCTTCATGTTGTTGAATTTAATGTATTGGAAATAAATAACTGGCCTCATTTGAGCGTTCGAGCGTGTGTCTTTGGCTGTCAAAGGTCTTTTTAGAAGCTTGGGCAGAATACTGGCAGTGTCTGCTGTGTTTGGCCACATGTATTACAAACAAACTTTAACAAAACGATAAAGATGTGTTTAAAGCACTTTTGCTAAATTATTTATTTTACTGCTTACTATTAATTGTATGCTCTTATACCGAATATGTAGTGCAATTATATTATACTCGCAAATTAGATTAACATTCATGACTATTTAGAGATGAACTCATTCTCTTTTTTTTTTTTTTTAGCTTCTACGTAATTCAGTTTTTGAGACAAACATGATCATTCAGAATGAAGTGAAATGGTTTATTTTGGATACACTTACTTACTCTGACAGTCTATAAGGCACAAATGTAACAATTATATATACTACCCAAAACCACCAGTGTCTTCTGGGTTTTTATATTATGTTCATGATAGGAAGATTATTTTAAGCTGAAATCTGTTCTCAGACCTGCTGAGAAACAACATCTCCTATTAGGTAGTGCATTCATAGCCTTTTTTCTTTTCTTTACTTTTATAACCTGAATTTTTCCACCATCACTCTGGCTCAGGAAGTGTCTAAATAAAGGAGTTTGCACATTAAACCACTCTGAATGTCTGCTTATATCTTTACCAAAACATTGGTGGATCTCTCATTTCAGTCCCCTACCTGCCCAGTCAGAGGCAGTATGCCTGCCTTTTATTCCAACATTTCAACAAGAGAATATTATTTATTTAATCTTTTTTGTATGCCGCACTGCATAGTTTATTAGCATAAATATGGTTCAAGACTGTATTTATTTAATTGTTTATTTTATTTGTTAAATTTTAATACTAATAAATACTTTTTGTAATTTATAGAAACAGTTATTTATTTAAAAACGAAAATATAAAAATATTGAATATATAGTTATTATGATTTTTTAAGTCAGGGTCTCGAAAGGTCTTTTTGTGTTTTACACTCATTTATAAAACAGACATTTTGTGAATAATGTGCCATCTTTAGGAGCCAGAAGCATTTATACAAGACTTCTTTAAGGTGACATTCAAATATGTCAAGGTATGATAATTAGACAGAGCGAATTCAGTGATTATTTAGCTCACGCGGCATGACCTTCATTAGTGCCGCTGAGGTTTGCAAAACATAAAAATCGCCTCTTCTTATCTCCTAATACAACGCAGCAGGAGAGAGATATGTTTAACATTTCCTATTTCTAGCAGATCTCGCTCGCCCCCTTTCTTGACCATATTTAATTGTAGTTTATTGGCTTATTTAATGAGTAACTGTTTGCCATAAATATTTCGTATAAACCACTCATATTCTAAATCTTTTAAAAGATCTCTTTCTAAATCTTTTCAGGGGAGCTTTTTCCCTTCATTTACAGGCTTTACATGCCACCAGACTGTTAATTAAGCAGACACCGCTTCTCATTCTTCGGTCTAGGTTTAAAATATGAAAGCCCAGATTAAAAAGGGGACCTTTGATATTTAGATTAATCACATTTTTCATGATAGTCCCAACCCTGATACTTGTGCAATACCTTAGTGATTTTAGAAATTGTAACAATAGCCAAGATATAAAGTCACCATGACTTTAATATTGCCATTCCGGACAGTTAAAGATAATAATGTTTCATTACAGTATGGATCCTTTCATGCAGATGTTGAATATGTGGATCATTTGGCTTTAATTCTCAAAAATTCAGATATTTTACATTATTCCAGCTATGTAAACTCTGTTTTGATTAATGATTATTCAGTACTTATGTGTAATTCATATAATCACAGGGGTGATTTCTTATTTTCTTTGCCTACACTCTTCACTACATTTTATTTTCAAGAGATGACATGGACAGTTGACATAGAAAGAATTCATTTAAAAAGATGAATCAGAAAGATTCATTCTCAGATTGATGTTGCTTCTCCTTTATTTAAGGCTGAGCTGTTGTTTTTAATCTGGCCCTGCAGTACTGTTATTGGAGACCTTAGTCATTTATACAGCTGATGCACAATGTGTTTTTTGACCATTCTGAGCTTTGGTTAGGGTTAGATCAGTGTATCTATGGGTGTTTTGATGAATAAAAGTATACAGGCAATGCACCAAATGTAAATTCCATTATTGTGCAAAAGACAACCCATCATTTATATCATTTCAAAACAGCCCTTAAGTGTGAGTTGTAACTGTTTTAGTGTCTGAAAATAAGCAGGACATAGTTTCTCCTTTTAGAAAGCATGTTTCAGTTACTGCTTCTCAACAGTCCTTTAGACTCATAGCATCAACTTGTCTTCTTACAGTGGATGGATGGATAGAAAGACCTGTGGATGTTTTTTTTAGATCTGGCACACAAGTGAAACTTTATTACCTTTCTAAAAGGAAAGTTATGGTGGTTTGACTTCATCCCTTCTTTATGCAAGTGGATTATCTCATATCTAATCTTCTTAGAGATATTTCCAGAACAGTGATAAGCTTAAAGCAGTTTTGACTGAAATAGTATAAATGAAGGTGGCCTCTGACTTTGGCAGTGCATGTCACATTACTGATTTACCTGCTGTTTCTTAATCCTGCTCCTGGTGACTCACCACACTTCAAGGATTCCAGCGTTATTTAAAAAAGCAGGGAAAATTCAGTTTTCTTTGATATGGACTCTTTAGTCCTGCTTCTGGCACTACACAGATTCAGATGATGTGCTCATCAAGACCAGTTGATGTGCTGGATCAGGTGTGCGAAAGAATAGTAAATATTTTCAGTGTGGAGGTTAAAACACCCTTTGTTTTTAGAAAAGTGTTTCATACAGTATATCTATATTTTTGAAGTTTTAAAACATATCATGCTTCTCAATCCATATTTAGAAAATGTCAGTGTTTCTGATATGTCATAAAAAACAATATATTTCCATATATCCACCTTTTCAGGCTACAGCTGTTTAGTGCCATTCACACTGCAGTTATAATGAACATTTAAGAATGAACAGTTTTTGAACCAGGCACAATTTAGAGCTTAACACAGAGCTCATTTACAGTAACAAAGAGTGTTTAAATGTACAGGATAAAGAGACGGTCACATAAACAAATTATGATTCTTTGTGGTGCAACAAACGTTAAACCCTACAAAAGCCTGTTATTATTTTTTTTTGTTGTCGACTTAAAAGGCTTAAAGGGTCTTGTAAAGTCCATGTCCCCTTTCCTTTTTTTTGCCCTGAGATCCACTTGGAATATTGTGTGGGTGCCTTTACCAACAACAGTCTTAACTCTCTTAATCCCTTTAAATTACACAGGCATTTTTTTGTCACTATGTCATTATATGCAAATAACTTGTTCTGATTGGCTGCTGAGTATTATGCTTCATACAAGAAACGGTCCAGTTTGAAACACTCCTTATAACGTCAGTGTGAGTAGGGGTAGACTGCTGTTGACTGAATAAGCGGATATATGTAAATAGGTTGGTTTTCGTGACACCACGACAACAACAATTTCAAGACGGGCTATTTCTGCAACTTTCCAAATATGGAGTGTATGGACTGGGGATTGAATGGTCTGTTTTGAACCCTGTCAGCTCGTCTTTGTTTCAGTGTCTGACTCAGAATAGAAGTGAATGAAGATGGCCTGAGGTTTGTGAATATGCAGTATGAAATGGCTTACAGGGATGTGTGTGCAGAGAGTTCAGACCTCTGTTGGAAGTCTGTATTCTCCACCACATCTTCCTGCATTAACTGCAAGTGACTGTGACCTGATCTACCCAGTCGGCAGGCCTACGTGCTGCTGTAATTGGTATGCAATGATGTTCTCCTGTGTGTCTTTGCCTATCCTGCAGTATTAGTGAGAGCGCTGTGATGGCCCCTGCTCCAGTCACATGTCATCCACACCGAGGTGGTTTAGGCACCTAGCTGAGAACACTTGTCCATAGATTGTGCCCCTTTTCTGACTCTCTCTCTCTCTCTCTCTCTCCCCCTCTCTTCCTGTCTATCTCTCTGTCTGCCTTTACACATTACTTTTTTCCCCCTCTCTCTCTTGCTCTACCTCTTCCCCTATTTTTCTTCACCTCTCTACTGCCTGTGCTCCGTTCTCTGGCACAACACCTTGCTCCCAGCTCCTGGAAAGTGATGCTCTCTTAGCGTGCTAATACAATCGATGCATTATTCATATGTTGTTTCTCTTTCTCCTAGCTATTTTTGGTGTCTTTGCACTCTGGTAAAAAGGAAAAAAACCTTAACAAGGGAATCACCAGAGGTTTGAATGGTGCCTTGAAAGTTTGATTTTTATTCTTTGAGCACTGCTGGAAAAGTCATGTCACCCAGTCATATGAATAAATTATATTATAGACACAAATAAGGATAGTGGCATAATGAATGTCATTTTGACACATTTGCGACTTCATTTAGGATGCTTCGCAAGCTGCTTCTCAGGGTTGTGTGAGAGAAGCGTTATTACTCACTAATTAGTCCAGATGACTGTCCAAGGCCAAACTATCTCTCCCTCTGCTTTGCTTTATTTTTACCTCACTTTCTTTTTCACCCTTTTTAATGAAATCCTTACAAAAGGATCAACAGAGAAAAGGATCAGCAGAGACAGCACTAATCCAAGCTGTCCTTGGGCCATTGCAGAACTGGGAAGATCCACCGAAGTTCTTGCCAAGCCTGAAACTGATCTCACACGCTCTCTGCTCCACCTGCAGATCCATGCCGCTGCCTTGGCAAGTACATGATTGATGTCTCAACGCAGCATAGTCAGCTGAAAGTCAACTTCAAATATAAGCCCAGGCCAATCATCAGCTCTGTCTTTATCCGAGTAGTGTCCCTAAAGCTTTAAAGCACTGCTTCCCAGCAGTCCTGGGAGCTTGCTGGTCCTTCCATGCTCTAAATGCACTGGACTGAACTTACAAAGGGCATGGTAATCATATGAAGAGTTAGACTAGGTGCGTTCAAACAGGAAAAGCTTGATAATTCTGAGGTTTCTTAAGACCGGGTCATGGAGGAATCATGACCTAATGGAGAATTTTCCCAGTTTTTCAAAACAGTGCACTAATTCCTACCTCACAGAGAGTTATTATTGTTTATTGACATTAGGTTTTGGCCTAAAACATACCTTTTTGGTCTATTCATAGCCAACATTTTATCATCAACATTAGATATCAAAACTCAGAAGACATATGGAGGTAAACTGCTGTTATGGAGTAACAAATAACATAGCTATATCTTTATATTTGGCATCTGACCACTGTTTTTTGTTTGCATACGCTGTAAATAAATCCAAGTATATATGTTTCTCTACAATGCACCATTTCATGTCAAATCCCGATTAAAAAAAAATCGCTTTATTTTGCTTACTTAGTTTAAAAGTAATACACAGGTTACGGTATATCTTCTCAATGAATCATCAATATTGCATTAGCAATTTGCATGATGTTATTGCATGCTTTAAAACCCTTCTGTGCCTGATGCACCAGCAGTTTATGTGCGTTTTTGCCACATTTTATGTTATAAGTCCTGGTGCAGACTTACTAGTTTTTTTAATCCATTTTTAAATTTTGTAAATTGTTATTATTCAGGTAATTATATTGTTTTTAACCTTTTTTTAACCTTTGATTTTAACATTACTTAATAAAAAAATCGTAGGTCACTCGATTACTGACTTAATAAGTGATGATAACGCTGGTGTGAAATAAAACAGGTTTGGATGCACACGCGTGTGGGCACCAGGGCTGTTCATTGGGTTCTGTCTACATGCAGTAAAATGCTCAAATATTGTTAGTTGTCATATCTCCTGGCAAACTAGGGGGAACGAAAAGACAAAAAAATTGTCTGGTCGGTATGTAGAGAATTAGCAGACAGATGAAAGAAAGACAGAGAGCGGCTGCCCACCAGTCAAGCTGCATATCTCTCTCTATATATATGTATCTCTCTCTATCACTCTCTCTCTTGCTCTCTCTCTCTCTCTCTCTCTCAGTAAACAGTCTGAGTCAGTAGTGGAGCAGCTAGCTCCATTACCCCGGCTCTGTCTCCAGGCTCCTGCTGCCACATTTAGATTGTGTCTTTTATCATTCCAAATTGACATTTATGCTTTTACTCGTATTGTTTTTCCAAGGTTCCCACCGCTCATGTCGAGCAATTTATTTTAATCCCTGTCATGGCAGGGCCCTGTAGCCTAGCGGAGCTCGGCGACGGTAATTTCAGCATCGCCATGCACCAGCAACGTCGAGCCGCCCCGCAAAAGCTGTAGTGCTGCCTTTCTCCCATCTCTCCCTTCCGTCCCACCTCAGCCTCCCCACCAGTAATTGCTTTTAGCCTTTTCTTTCCCTCTTAGCTTTGCGGTTTCTCTCTCTCTCTCTTGCACGCTCTCTGTCTCTTTCCTTTTTCTTTTTGCTTTTCTTCCTCTGACATGGATATTTGACAGCTAAGGAGAATGAGAAGAAAACACAAATTCAATTCCTAGATTATTACCAGCAGCAGTTTTTTTTCATGTCCAGTTCTCTGAAAGTAAAAGAAGCTGGAGAGGCCTTTCCTTGTGATTATAATGCATTTGAAGCAGGCTGTTTTTTTCCTGTTATTGCCCTACACATTTATTTGTTGTCTCTGGTTCAGCAAGCTGAAGAGGTTTTGTTTTTTCTTTCCATAACCGTGTGCTTGCAATTTTATTTATTGATTTGCCTTTAATGTAAACGTGTCTCTTTGTTATCACAGTGATGAAAAGCGGCTGCTGGTGTCGGAAGTGACAGTCGGGGCGAATAGACCTTTTTCCATCCCAGTGTCGTGCCTCTTCCTCGTTGTGTTGCTCGCTGAGTATTTTGTCTGCTACTGCCGTTTGTTCACTGAATCAAAACTCAATTATTCATAAACACTGTTAAATGGTGGGGAACGGGAAGCTCGGGGAGAAAGAAACACGGGTTTGTGAAAAGAGTGGGAGAGAGACAGAGAGAGGCTGGTGGAGATAAATGAATGTTGGTGGGAGAAGACGGAATGGCTTCACAGCTGTTTCATGTTCCAATAAAATGGATATCATAAAGCCTGTGATGCAAGCGGAAATGTCAGAAAAGGAGCAGGCTTTGACTGCAGCACAGAGCTTGATTGGAGCTTTGCAAAGCCTCTGTGTCTGAAAAAGAACTGAACCCGGATGCAGATTTAAGCCCTGTTTGAGGTTTCTAAAAACTTCAGTCATAAAGTTCCTGGAGAGGAACTTGGTTATGTACAGTATATTGAATTCACTTTGGAAAAATAGGTCTCTGCTATTTTTGTTTTAGACGTTTGTATTTGAATGAATAATTACTTGGCTTCCATTTCGGTTTTAGAGATGGATCATTTTTCTTCTTCTTCTTTTTTTAGGACAATCAAAGGTATATTTTTAAGGACAGAACAGGTAGCGTCTCCTTTCGTAGTTGTGTTCTGTCAGACTGTAGAATGCATAGTTTCTGAAATATAAGATGTAAAATTTGTGTACTTGATTAGGAATACTTCTTTTAATTTTTTTAATTGACTGCCTTCACAGAATTTGGCTTCTTATATCTAACACTGGCTTTGTTAAATCCTCTGCTGTGTTTGCCAACTGTTGTATGCAATGCCAGATCTGAAAGCTATTTTAGGTCAAAGCAGCATTTGGATTCATTCAGTCCTCAGCTTCTCTCTGGACAATAGCCAGGTCTTTTTTGACACCTTTTGTCCTTGTTGCAAAAACAAGTGGTATTTTCAAAAGTGGACTTGATTTCTTTTGATTTCATGATTTCATGCAGCTATTGTAGACTGCATTTTAAAAAGCAGCCCTGTATTGACAGTAGCGTTCCAGCAATTCCGGCACCAGCGTTCCTGTTCTTGAGTTGCCATTTTGTAGACAACTTGTTTTGCCTGGAGTGTTAATTGTCTTGTTCTATATTGTATTTGTTTCCTGAGTTATTATGGACTGGTGGTTCATGGAATGCTTGCCGTTTTCTTTAAACGTTTTTCCAAATAATGGAAATAATTTTGTATTAGGTCATGTGTATATATAGTTGTTGAAATGGTACATTTCGTTAAGCAAAAACATTTTTTTGTGTTCTATATAATAACACATATATCAAATATAGTCTGATTTGGTCTAATTACTACTCTATAGTATAATTGTCTAATATATAGTCTAGTAGCCTAATTTATTTAACAGTGTTTTCAATCAACGGCCGACCCATATAATATACAGGTATGTCTGAGCTTTTTGGAAAAAGTGTTAGCCTTTTTTCCCTAATTGTCCATCTCTTATTCTCAGCGCTGTTTGGACAGAAGTGTGAAAAGGCTGGATGTGTTCACTTTGCACATTTAAGGTCACCCAACTTTGTTGCATCTCTTCTTTTGTGCTTGGCTAAGTGAGTGTGTACTCTGTCTAAATTAAGCAAGCAGCTTCAGCCCATCCTAGCGGCTTCTTACCCAGAAGGAAATATATATTACTTTTAGGCCTTCTTTGTATCCGAACTCTGCATGACACCGCACACTGATAAAGGTAGTCCCCTGTAATCGCTACGTTACTGTACTGACTTCAGCCCCCCTCCCTAGCAGAGCACTGCGAGCTCTGTGGTACGTAATGTAAACGCAGGAGCGGCCCTATTGTCTCCTTCTGCCTCGTCCGTTTCACACTGAGGCTCCTGGCGCGCTCTTCTCCTGACTGAAAGGAAAGGGAGTTCTATTTTTTTCTCTTTTCACACACCCGGGTGTTTCTTTTGAAGGCTACTGGCACGCAAGGCCATTCAGAGGTCCCTTCAGCGGCTGTCGCTTCGATTTCGGGCTCAGGCGGCAAGTCCGAGGCCGAAAAACAAAAGCGGGTGCTTCGGATCCAGGCCCGGCTAAGGATATCACAGCACATTAAAACTGCAAGTCCTATAATGCTCATACAATGCTTTTGTGCTGGAAAGAGGGGGGTTCGAGAGCGGCCAAGGGTCAGCTTTGATGGACACGTCGCTGGCCTATAATCCAGTGTTCTCGCCTTATTGTTAAGAGTGTGAGTTCCTCCAGAGTTTCTCTCTCATCCTCGGAGCGGGGAGAGAGCAGAGGGCTTTGTGGCTTCGCTGTGTTTGTTGCGAGGCTGTTTTTGGCCTGCTCTGGCACACCGTGCAGGGGGAGATTACACGGCCCGGGCCCTTAGACCGTAGCCGATCTCCTCTCGGCCCCAATCCCCCTTTCATCTCTCCACCGCTTTTTCCTTTCACAGGATAGGAGAGGTCTTTGAAACCCTCGCTTATGCCCTCTTCACAGGGCCCACAGTTCTGTGTGTTGGGAAAATGGCCTTAGATGAATTTAAATTTGTTTGACTCTACCCAAACATTGGAGGAAAAGGCGGTTTATGCGTGGACTGATTGTAGAACGTGTGAACCGTGCCAGTGTTATCACATTTGTTGTGTTTTATTTGAGATGCTGGATGTTCTGTTGGAGCAAACAAAGACAGGTGGAACAAAAGTTAAGAATACATTCCGGGCTTTGTTGTAGCCACTGTGGATAATTGAGCTTTAATAGTAAACCACAGGGATTATAGAGGTGTCAAGTAAGCCTATAAGCGTTGGTAAAAGGAGTATTTTATATAGGTATTGTTGAGGTAGAAATATTTCCGTGGCATGTTGAATGTATGTATGTTTAGATTGCCTGTTTGCAGTCTTATTGTTAATGTAGAACCATGCTTAGAAGGCTTGTTTGGAATTTCATTGTCGCTTGAATAGTAATAGCCTTTGAAAGCAGTGTAAAGAAATGTACAGGCTTAAAAAACATAAAAATAATATGTGTTACTCAACCTAAACTACCTGGGCCTGAATTAAGTCATCTGTAAATTTTAAAATATGAATTAGTTCACATTATGTTGTATAAACCTGCATGATATGATTAAAATTGCTCATGTAGGTCCATTATGTATCAATTCAACTTTTCTTAGCTTTGAATACACATGGAACATTATTAAAGTGAGATACCACCAATAGTGTTTCTTTCTCTCGCTCTCTCTCTATGATAAATAAAAAATATACCATAATTCTGCATTCCTTAAGCATATGGAATTTGACAATTCAGCAGTTTCCCAGTTTTCTTTACCTATTTTATTTATTTAATTTCAAAGCTTTTTAAAATTACGTGTTGTTTTTCTTTTGTGTTTTCACAGGGCATTTTTTTATTGTGTCATGCACGCATGATTTGTAGATCCAAGGTTGAATTTCCCGGATTTAAGAGTTGGATACAAAAATCAAACAGCTTTTGTTTCCTCTTATACTATAGATATACTCAATGTTTCTGTCTGTTATCTGCACAGATCTCATTTCACAGCGATCAGTCTCCTCTCGATTCTTAAACTTCTGACATTTCACATCTCCTGTCTTCCCATTGCACCATTCACAGTGCATTAAAAACCTAAAAGCAAAGGCAAAGAAATGACATTCACACAGTTCATACAGCTGGCATTAAAACTTCACTGTATTAGGCTGAAGCGTCCTAAAGCGTTGCACCCACTGCTGCATGTGTTGTGGACGTAGAGGTGCTGTAATTAAGGCCTCTATTTTCCCTGCTCGCTTAGCTTTTTCTTATCCTCTGTCTGTTTCTCTCAGGTCTGTCCAGCCATCACAGTCAGTTGGCGCCGAGACCCCCGCTCCCTCCTCCACACAACCACCACCAGTCTTCGGCTAATTCCTTGAACCGCAGCACCCATGCCAGCCGTCGGAACCCACAGAGCCACACACCCACCTCAGCCCCTGTCGACGGCCCCTCCACTCCAGAGTCCGTGCAGCTCCAGGACAGCTGGGCTCTCAACAGCAGTGTGCCGCTCGAGACACGGTGAGTTTGCGTCCCACATCCCTTTTACTCACTGCTGGGATCTGAAAACTATTGTTAATGTGTCGGCTAACAAACACCACATAATGAGTCATGTCTTTAAGTACGTTGGCAGACTGTTAATGTGAATGACAATTTGTCCTTAATTTGTTTTTAATTGACCAACCCGGCTAGATTGAAAATGATTTGAAAAAAAAATCTGTTCCCTTGATACATCACTCAACAGACAATATGAAAGCCATAACAGTTTTTGTTGTTGTTGTTTTGTTTTGTTTTGTTTTTAATCAACATCAACCGCAACATCCAGTCATCAACAGTGAGACAGGCTGGAACAAATTTATTTTTTTATTTTTTTTTATTTGTCTTCATTTAACTGTTCTAGGAATGAGTCTTTTATTTATATATTAATTTTTATTTGAACCTAATTCTTGCCCTCTATATTCGATTTGTTTTCCATGGCAACGTTTTAGATTAGGCCAGAAATATTTCAACAGATAATCTACAGTATTTTGTTTTACACTAATTTAATAACTCTGCTATAATAAGTAATTTCAGAAGCTGCGTAACATTGGAAAATATGACATTTTTAATTACTTAAAAATGTAATCAATATTTTAAGAAAAATATTTATATTTGAAATTGAATAATTGGTTTTGAAATCTAAGTTGCATGACCTTCATAAAACCTCGTAAGACAAGTGTTATTGTTCAAAAATTTATATTTGTAAATTGGAGGAAATATGTAACTTATTTTTTTTATTTGTTTTAATTTTTAACAGTTATTTGCAAGATAGGCTTAAGTGGTGTACTGTCATGGCTAAATAGACAATGATGCTTCTGGTTTAGGAAAAATATATTAAAAAGTTCAATGTGTTTGTGTATTAATTAGCTTCTAATATAGGCAATCAGGCAAATTTCAAAACGTATTGGTTAATATTTAGTGTTTAATTACAGAAATAATAAAAATTCTTATTGGCAATGCATGCTCTCTTAAGCCCACTAACCTGTTTCTATTGCATTTGTTAATTGAACAGAAGCCCAGTGTCTGCAACCAACACAGGGACTCTGGAGTCGAGTAAGAAAGTTATCAGACCTTTTTAAGCACTGTTGGCTACGATTTAATCTGACAACACCTCACTTACAAGTGTTATGCGTGCATCATATCTGAAGTAGTACTGTAAGAAAAAATGCCAGTGCACAACAAATGTGCAGCTATAACATGTAAAGTAAGGTAAAATATTTTTTAAACCTTTTTGAAAAATCCAGACCTAAGTGATAAGCAATTCAGGTAGGCTTAAAAAAGCCCAGCCCAGAACACCATTTCTGTTCTCCATTAAAATTTTTATGAAGATAAATCATGAACAGCTTTCTTAATTTACTTAAGAGAAAGTAATATTTCATTTCACAATAAACTCACATAATCATATGGATTTATCTTTAAATATATTTTCTTACCTTGAAAGTTGATATATGAAAAAAACTGTTTTGTGAATTTCATAAAATTGAAATGTTATGCTTAAATAAAAAATCTATACAAAATTAATTTTTGATGATTGTATAAAAATTACAAAAGAAATCCTAAATTTAGTGGACATGAATGAGTATGGTATAGAGGTATTTAACTGATGAAGAGACAGACTTGTAAAACAGACATATAAAACTGTTATAACATATTTTCTGATTTTATTATTTTCTTTAAGGGTGCTGTAATAAAATGCTCTCCCAATTTAGAAAAGCCATGATAGATTTTATTTTTACAGCATAAATAGTAAGTTTACATGAATAAAAGCATTGGATAGATTAAAAAAACAGTGTTGATTGATGGTAATAAAAAAAGTGTAGGTTGGTTGTAGAATAAAACTTGGAATCAAAGATTTTTTTAAATACCATTCTTTAGTTAAATTACATTTGTTTTAAGGTGATGGTTTTAATAAAGCTGCTCTACAAAAAGGTGTCTTAACAGCAGTTCCATTTTCAGTTCACACAAATGTAGTTTGTTTTTAGACTCTTGAAGCATGTAGATGGTATAGCTTCAGTGGCTACTCTTAAAAGAATGAGTCATTTTTATGCCTCTCTTGGAGAAAGGTCTATATTTGCAATTACCATGTAGTACCTGGTTTGACTAATCAATTCTTCATTAAATTAAATCTGCCGCTGATGGAACTGAACACACTCCAAGTATTCAGGATCCAAACCTGCGGTCAAATCTGATATATCTGTAAGGTATTTGGCATATTTAATGGAGTGGTCAGTCAGTTAAGACTAATGAAATATATTAGGAACTCACATTGACAGCCGAGCTCTAATAAAATGTGTATTTTTAGGAGCCAGTGCAGAGTTTTTATTTTTTATTTTTTAAAGCTTTGATGTTAGCAGTTCTATCCTGGAGCCTACAAGAGAACGTGCTAGGTTTTAAAATTTGTTCTTGGTAGGAGCGAGACCAGACATAAGCTTTCTAGGATTTTGTGTATAGCAAATATGATCATTGGACAGAAGTAGAGCCAACTGAATCAGCTGTATAAAAATATGCCCTTTATTTCTAGATAACCCGCTGCACTTGGTCTTCTGAATCACAAGGCTGCTAAGCTGTTAAAAATGATTGTTGCTACACACAAGTTATGTTTTCTGCGCATTGAATTAACCTCATAAGACTGGCAAATTACTAGAATGCACAACATAAACCCACAAGCTGAGGTAATAGGGTGGTAGTTTAGTTGCTTTGGCAGTAGCCGCTTATAGTTTAGTAGCAGCCATTATTATACTACTGGCCAGTGCAAATGCACATTAACACATTTTAATGCACAGCTATTGTTTTTTTTCCTAACCTAAGCATCCAAATAAAAATAAAACATTAACACAAGGTAAACATTTTTAAATTAAGCACATAAAAAGAGTGCAGTAAAGTCTGTAAAAGATGACATGTTAAAGTGTTTTTTCTATAGATAAATGTGTTATTATATATTTTCGGTTAAAAACAACAACAAAAAATGTCATCAATATCAACTATTTTTTCTTACTTTTTCAAACACGAATATGAATATATATATATATATATATATATATATATATATATATATATATATATATATATATATATATATATATATATATGTATATGTATATGCATGTGTGTATATATATATATATATATATACTTTTAGTGTAAATGATTCTCTGGCACCCGTATAAAATGATAACATGTAAATAAAACATGCAGTCAGCTATATATATATATAGCATGTATATATGTAACTGACTGCATCTTTTATTTACATGTTATCTTTTTATTCGGGTGCCAGTGAATAATTTACACTTGAAGTCACCAATATCAAATTAAATCATACTTAATCGCACAGCACAGTGGGAGCTCCCCCAGACCATGCCACACAGAGATGCACACCCAGGGTTATGCCCTGTCAACATGCGCCAAGTCACCATGGAGTCCATCACCACCTCTCTCTACTGTGCACACTCACATACATACGAGCAACACACAGGCATTCAACCAACAATCTGTCACCCGTGGACACAGTCAGCATGTTATCAAACGCGCACACACCTTCAAACATGATGCAAACAGAGCTCTGCCTCTCTCTCCCTCTCACTCTCTCTTTTTTCTCTTTCTCTTTCCCCTGGAGAGTTTTTTACTTTTTTTGTTTGCTCGTACGCTCTTCCTCTCCTGCAGGGCTGGAGGTCGCTCCCCTATGCTCCTCCATCACGCCCTCTACATGCTACATACACTATTCATGAGCCTTTCTCCCTCTCTTTCTCTCTCTCTCTCTCTCTCTCTCTCCCCTTCTCTCTCTCTCTCTCTCCCTCTCTCTCTCTCTCTCTCTCTCTCTCTCTCTCTCTTCTGTCTCTGTCTCTCTCTCTTTCTCTCTCTCTCTCTCTCTCTCTCTCTCTCTCTCTCTCTCTCTCTTTTTCTCTCTCTCTGATGTTTTATTCAGCACATGCTCTGTTACAGGACCCAGCCCAGTCCCTCTCCTCCACCCTGCACACACACAGCCGTGTGTCCGCTACCCTGTCGACACAAACCTTCTCACCATGGGATCCAGCGCTGTACACACACAGAAACGCACTCCACACTCACCGCAGAATCCATCACTATCACTCACCACCCGGCCCCATGCTCCCTCGCTCTCTCACTTTTCTTCTCCCTGTGTAAAATATTTTGACACACGCTCTCAGATGAAGGAGGAGTCTAAAAAAATAGGTCATGCTATGGCAGGCATGCAAAATAGGCCTGAAACACTGAAACGCTGCGGCCTCTTTGTGCTCTTTTTTTGTCTTTAAGAATATTGGCAAAGATTTAAGGACTGGGCCATATGGTGACAGATTGGGACTAAAAAAATATGAAAAGTGCAGCTGTCATAATAGATGAAGCATCTCACTCTTTTAACTTTAGAAGGCCGGAGGAGGCCTATTTGAATAGGAGCTTGTGCTCACAGTAATAAAAAAAAATTAAGATAATAAAGATATTATTATTATTATTATTATTATTTTTATTATTATTATAGCAGAGTTTTCTGCAAGCTCTTTGAGTAGTACCATAAGCACTTCTACTTATGTAGCGCAGTCTAAATTTGTAATTGGATCTATTTTGCAAGAGGTACAAAAATTCAACCAGCTTGGCAGGAAAATGCTAAAATACTAATATATATATATATATATATATATATATATATATTAGTAGAATATTTAATTCTTATTTAATTCTTGTTACAAGCAGCTCTTTTTAAATCCGGTACCTCTGTTTAAGCCAGCTGAATTTAGAATGGGTAACTTTAGGAAACGCACCTTTTGTTTTTTCATAATGACTCAGGTAACCAACAAAAATGAAAACTGCTAAGCTTGCGTAAAGTTGATAACTTCTGTTTTTTTCTGTTTATATTTCTTTGTAGTGGTGTTAATTAGTTGTTTTAAGAAGCCTGTTATATATAGCTGAGGTAGTTGCATTTGTTGCAGCTGTGTTTCAAATAAGTTTCAGGACATTTTACTTTTTGCAGCTCCAGTTTTATCTTAGTTTCAAGTAAGTCATTTTTTTCTCCTGTACCATTGCGTAATAATCTAAAATACAGTTTTCAGCTCATAGCAAGTTATGCAGTGAATTAGGTTTTCATTTTATTTAAGTTTATATTAAATTATATAAATTAATTTACAATATAACTATCATAACAAAATAACTACCATATATAACTATCATATGTTATAAATAATATATAAGAAATCATAGGTTTTTCTTTCATATAATTCAGTACATGGTACAATGTCTCCTGTCATACTTAAAAACATGAATGTAGTATTGATGAAAAGCCTAAATTTTCAAACAAAATTATTCATATTAATTTTATACGAAACAATTAACATCAAATTACACCATGCTGTTGTTACTGCCTCACATAGTTGCAGGTTCCGAGGGTTAAATACCATGCTCACCATGCCTCAGCACTTCAAAGTCCTGCACTCAGCAGGCAGATTAGAATAGCTTCAGCTGGGGCATATGGACTTGACCTCCACACCTTCTACTTCTGTATTGCTTTGTCTGTCAGATGACCCTGTCTGGCATAAAATGCAAGCCCAGCAGTTCTCAAAGCAGTTTTGTCCATTAATACCACTGGGTGTTTACCAAGGCAATTTAGTGCAGCCTTCAAAAGCTTGAGGCCTTGTTTCACCAGGGGCAGAAAGGGTGACTTTTGACCTCCACTGTGAATTGCTGTCTATCATAGCAGTGTTGAGAGGTTTGGAGACATGCACACACAAACACACACAGACAGAAAAATAGGCACATGAACCTACAGTAACAGTTAAGAGTTTGGACACACCTACTGATAGAAGTGTTTTCATAACTTTAAAAAATAATGCTGACATCAGAACTGTAAAACAACACATGTAATTATACATTAATTAGATAATTAGATTCACAGTAATTATATTTTTGATTAAAATCTTCATTTACTCAAGCTTTACAAGACTTCACTGGAATAATCAGTCCATTTTTTTGTTGGTTTGTTTGTTTTAACTGGTAAAAAATCATTAGACTGGCCTTCAGAAGAAGCTGCCTATTAATATCCGTCTGCAGACTGAGGAATTGATGTATATAAAATTGCAATATGATCCACAAGATAGACAGACACTGCATTGGCCGCTACTTTATTTTGCCATATTGGTGCCATATTGGCCCAACTACTTGTCTTAACTTGTAAAACAAAATTATTTTTTTGTTGTACTTGGCTATATGTATGTTATGTTGCTAACTAGTTAAGCAGACTATTAACAGTTAATGTTAGAAATAATGCAAACTAGCTACGAGAGCTATGACTTCATAAGAAAGTGTGTAAACTAAATTGCCCATAGATTATCATCCATAGTAGTGTTTGTCTCCAAACTGATCACAACCAACTACTTGTGTTGCCTGAGTGACTGGCGTATTATGAATCGGACCGTAGTTAGCTGGCTAGCTAACACTCCTCCTAGTTTAAAGTTTTCTCAAAGAGAAAGAATTGAAGGAGCAGTGAGTACTTTTATGAATGAATGAATTTAGGTATGTTAATTTAGCAATTGTAATCAAATGAGCTCGGTACTGACATACAGCACAAATAAGCTAAAATGATCGAGATGAAGTCAGAAAAAAACATTTCCACAGTGTTAAAACCTTGCTACCTTGGTTGGGGGGGGCACAAACATTTTATATTTATATGTACTCCTCTACAGGAGAAGCCAAAAGCCTCATTTAATATGAATGGAAGTAAAGGGAACCAGAAATCTTTCCAAGCAGTTTTGGATCATTTCTGTTGGTCCATTGTTTATTCTTTATTCCACACAGTGTAAATAGCATTTTGTGTGTTCAAATGAGTCATAAAAGTTTAAATAAAAATGGAGATACATGTTTTTCTTCGGACAGCAACGCTATCAACATCAGATAAGCACAAACTAAGATTAAATAAAACAGTTACATTCTGAATAGCGATAGTTAGAGATGGCTCCAGTGAGCTGAGCGGAGTATCCTGTAATCATTTCCAGCTGGCTGGAAACACTGTCGCTAGACGCAGGTTGTCACAGCTCAGTAAAAGCTCTCAGCACCTGAGGCGTGATCCAGTCACTGGAACGAGTTTCATATTTGCTGTTAATTTCAGTAAGCATAGATGCATATATATGCAGCAGCATATGGCTGGTAAGTGCTAGATAAATGAACAAAAGCTAGCGTGTTTCCATATGTACGGCCAGAAAAAAAAAAACTACTTTTTCATAGAGTAAGCAATGATGAATGTTGTAGGGGTCGGTAGTGATGAATCTCAGAGCTGACTGATCTAATGGTTTTAGCAGATGCATGTAAGTCACAGCGCCATAAATAAAAGTACCCCTCATCTGATATGTATTTGAAAACTGAGTAATCTGTGGCAATATTGTAACCTGCAAGGTTACAGATGTGGCACCTAAAAGACTTTGTCATGTAGCCATAATGCAAGTTAAGTAACCATATCCATAAGTATATTCAGTGACTCTTTTAATGTTGGATCCTTTCAGAGTACTGGTTTCCAAAGCTCTAAAATCGTTGTTAAAAGAATTTCAGTTATAAAATGCAGTTTACAAGGCATTAAAAGAGCGCTGCAGATTTTCATCTGGTTTTCTTTTGCTTCTGAGACATAGTTGGCAGAACAGGAAAAAATGATGACATCTGCAAAGATACTAATTTGGCAGTCTGTAAGGCTAATCATTCTGAACGCATCACGTGTACAGATCCAATATGAACTTCTTTAAAGCAATGAATGATCAACTGTATCAAAAGCTTAAGCACAATAAATAAAAATAAATTCTTAAATTGTTTTTGTTTATGCCAGTAAGACTATCCTTCGAAACAAGCATGTGTGGTAGAGGCTTTTTCTTTATAACCAAACTTGTGTTGATTGTTTACTATAGTTTCTAAGGGTTCGGCTAGTTTGTCCTTTAATGATAAAGATCTGATGCCCACTCCTGTGTCGAGTGGCATTACATATGATCCCTTCCAGATACTGCGAATGAAATTATGGTATAAATTTAAAAGATAAACTTTTTTTGTTCTAAAATTATATGCAGATAAAAAGACCAAGTCTGTCCTCACCTGCAGTGTTTTAGATTTACAGCATTGAGGTCTTTAGCTACTGTATGAGAAGAGAACGGTTGAAAAGTGAAGTGCATGTGAAAGGCTTGGCAGAGCCTTTTCTGATAAGAGATTTGATGATAAACAAGCGAGAGGGGGGTTGGAAGTGGTACTGAGTTGTTACTGAATAAATTAACTGCCTTCTAGAATTTGAAGCAATTCACAGAAGGGTTTTCATTTGGAAATAAAAAAAGAGAGAGTAGTTTTATTTAGCATTTGTGACAGAGGAGGTACATTTATTCCTGGCTGCCTAATTGTAAGCTTGTGGTCTCCTGCTTTTTGAGGACTTGTTGATTAAAATGTTTTTACATTTCTTCTAACCACCAGTCTGCAGCGAAGTGAGCAGAAGGAGGCCAGTAGGTACCTGCTAAAAAAAACATGACTCTTTAGAGACTGTATTGAGTTTGGACATCGGATCTAATGCATATAGCTACTTCGTCACTTTGTTTTCCTGTCCAGTGACCAATTAATGACCATGTCAAAATATGTCTCTCCTTTCCGTGGTGAGCAGTCCTAATCTTTCATCAGCATTCCCCTAACTAATTACAAGTCTGTTGTCTTTTGCCCAGCTCACACAGTTTTAGAGTCAGAGAAACTTAGCAAGCTATAGCTAACCACCAAAACCATAGAACAGCAAGCTATACCACCTGTCTCTAGCTGCCTGTCGCTTCTTCATTCGCTTTTCCCTACACCAACATTGCTTGGTATGTTTCTTCATTCTTGCGTTGCTTCAGCCACCCTTTCGTTCATTTGTCTACATTATCTGTTCATGCGTTTGTTTGTGTATTACTTAATTTTTCTTAGTTTATCCTTTATGTCGTGTTAGTATCATGTAAAGCTGGATAATGATTTTAGTTCTGTATGAGCAAAGCAGGCAATGAGTGCTGGTACACTGTAGAGCTGTCAATTAAGCTGCACATTAGCCACACCCACAAAGTTCTTTGTTTGGCCAGATCTGGCTTTTCAAGTCAGGTTTTATCCTCATTTTTATATATGAGATATATATATCTATTGTGTTTATTATAACACTCAAGTTAAACATTTTAATATTTTACTCTGTGTATCTGGAAACTTGCAACAACTTATCAAACTAAGAAAAACGAATAAAAGGTATATAATGAATAAGAAGTTATTGTGTTAACCAGTATGAACACGATGCATATAAAGAGCTGTGTACTGTACATACACTGGCAGTCTTAAGTATGCTTACTGTAGGATACAGGAGGTGGCAAGCCCTTGTATTATTTCCATCTACTTATTTTTACCATCTTTTCAAAATGCAGATTTTCAGTCTTATTCCGGTCTTTCCGTGTGTGTGAAATTCCCCTGGCTCCAAAAGGTGGAAAAGAGTATTGTTCTCTTCCACCTTTCCTCCTTAGGGACATCACTCCATCCTCAAACACTCTACCTCTCTCTCACTCGCATGGCACGCAAATGAGCGTGTGCCTTAATAGCCCAGTGTCGGAGTGCAGAGTGAGAGGAGCCCCAGCACTGGGAATTCTCTCCTGCTCCGTATCCTCAGATTCAGGGCCTGGAGCCTGCACTTCCGCTGGCTCTATATTTGTCGAGGAAGAAGTGGGGGTCTAAGGGAGAGGCAGCCCAATTAGAGATAGTTTGTTGGGGCTAAAGCTCTTGCGGTGCCTCTGAGCCGGAGCTAACTATACTGAGCTGTTCTCAGTGAAGGGACATGAGAGAGAGCACCTCCATTAGTGACAGGGCAAGGCCTTATGTAGCTCCCTTGTATTCTTGCCTTTCTTTTTCTTTAGTGTTTCCTTTAATACTTTTTAGACTAACTTTGCTCTCTCACACAGTCACTGTCCTCCTCTTTTTAATTTCTCTTCTCTTTGACCATACACTGTCCCTCTCTGTTTCTCTTTTTCTTTCTTTCTTTCTCTCTTGTCTTTTTTCCCTATTTTTTTGATTACTTTAGGGTAGAAAGTTCCTCAATTTCTGGTTCTCTCTCTCTCTCTTTTGTTGCTTTCTCTTTTGTTGTTGCGTTTTAGCAGTCATGTCAAAGCAGTTACTAAATCATGTTATGTCTTTGGGAACATTAATGTGGTGATAGATTTTTGTTATTAAACCAGTCCTGTTGAGACTTCCAATATCTTTACTTCTGTCAGGATTCAAGTTATCACTAGGACTGAAAGAAGAGATGACATTACCCACCATATCATTTTTGTTACAACTAAAAGTAGTAGCATTACTGAATACAGGGGAAAAGATCACACTAAAATGTGGTGTGCAAGTGCTGTCGTGAATGGCACTGTAAGATCTAAAAAAATAATCATTTTAAAGTCAGAAGATGGATTTGGTGGATGGAGTTCTTCAGACCACAACATAAGTCTTGCATAATAATGTCCCATGCACAGACACAAGAAAAAAGGGTCCCGCTCAATGTTTAGGTCTGAAATGTAAAATTATACTGATAGAGATATGATGCCAATAGCACAAGATTCACTCTCATCCTCAGAAGATATGTCCTGCACCAAGTTTTGACTAAGATCTTTTCAAATACTCAAAGCATGTTCAAATTCAGATTTTCCGCATGCTGGTGACCGCAGCACAACTTTCATTACTAGACGTTTGTCTTCAGTTTGAATGCAGTTACATGTTTTCATCATACCCTGAAGTCCTAGGTAGTGTATGGTATACTATTACTGATCTGTAATCATTAAATGGTGTAGGCCCAGTATTTTAATCTGATATGTTGCAGCGATATGAGTTGAATTCTCTGATCATTAGGAACTAGGCAGTTAGTTCTGTCTAAAGTAAAGAGTAAACATGGAGAAGCAGCGTTAGGCTGCTCTTAAATGAAACCAGTTGACAGAGAGCAGTAGGAAAGCCCTGACAGGCATTCCTGTTTGCATAGGACTGAAGTTCAGCTTAAATCACTTTAAGCTCTACTGCACTTCCAGCATGTAACGGCATTTTGTTATCCTGAATTCATTTTTAATGTGATTTAATGTTTAATTTCTTCTCCTTTACATTAAATTGTTTATAATTATGTTTTGATCGTGTTGATTTCTGTTCTCCTACATCTTTTTAAAGTCTATGTTGAAATTTGGTATTTTCTCATGTGCAAAGTAGCTAAATAAATAAACTTTTCTGGCCCTTCTGTAGCTCTCACTTATACTTCAAATGGAATTTAACTGCTCTGATAGGCTTGTGTAGGAGAGAAAATAAAAGAAATAAATGCTAGTAGACTAGTGTCTTCGCCTTCTTCCCAGGCCAGTGTTGAGATTCTGTCTCGGTTAGCTAGCAACAGCATACTAAATGAGTTGTTGTGATTATGCTCATAAGGGATTCTGAGCAACTGACCAGTCTATGCTGAGCTTATACATATTTATCAAATATACCTATTTATAGACAGTGTATAAAACCCATTGTGCAGTTTTGTAGACCATGTTTAGGGCCCATTGTGTTAATCGTAAAGAATTTCAGATAAGACTGAAGCTTTTAGCTTTGTCTCAATGGGTGCACTTCAGATGGTCGAATAATATGGAGGCATGTTGTCACTCATGGTAGTGCTCTTAGACACACTTAACTAGCAGTGGAGAGTTGAGAGAATGAAGTGGAAATTGCTTGTTGACATATATGTATCTGTAAAGGCTGTGTTCAGTGGATGCCATTTCATAGTTGCACTCGAGTATGGAGCTGTATGGTACACACCGCTTAAAATCTGAATGTCATAGAGCTACATTTTTGTAGCTGATGTCTAGGGCTGTCACAGCTACTTGATTAAACTTGATTACTTGATTAAAAATAGTGATTAAAATGTACCCTCTGGGCCAATCTGTAGTGATTGGTTGGCAGTTTGAATGATTATAATGCAACATTTTAAATCCCCAGCTGTCTTTTATATATTGATTTGATGAAGGTAGTTTATCGTCTTCAGCCACACTTTATTTTGATGGCCCCTTGTAGATGATCTACAAAATACTTTTTCTAATTATTAACAAATGTCTGGGTAATACTTATTTATTTATCAACAACATTAGGGGTAAGGATCAAGTTTAGGAAAACAACTGATCTAACAAGCCTTTCAGACGTGGCTCTCCTTTCTTTATCATCCCTACACATGGCTTTAGAACCACCTCTCCAAAGGGGTGCCATTTTTTCTTGCCGTTTTTTACTTTTTCTTTTTTTGTTCAGCTGATTGTATGGATTTACCTGTTACACTTTAAATGGTGCAGGAGTTACAGTCTGGTGCTTCAGCAAACTGCTTTTAAATGCTTAATTATTTACGGTGGATGCGGTGAAGAATTTGGTTAATAAGAAGCCGTTTTCAGAAACTACTCAATAGCATCTGTTTGTGGCAGAACTGCAGACGAGGGAATGTAGTTATACTCTGTGTTTCTGTCTGTAAGATGAACATTATCAACAGGTAAACTGTAAAGGGCTGTGTAGACAGGGAGGGAAGCCAACTGTGGTGCTTGATCCTTGTGGCATTTTGACCAAATCACAGACATTTCTTTAAGACTCCAGGGATCCGGTGCTAACTTGTGGAAAAGTGGCCTTCACGAGTCATTTCCCTTATTTTGGACCGATTTATTTTTATGTTGCTGAAGTGAAATGTAGGCCATACATCGTTTTGCTTTGCAGTGGCTGTGTTGAAGAACCTGGCTCTCTGTACCTTCACTAATTGCAGTCTCGAATAATAGCAAGTCATAAAGTTTTTAAAAGTTTCTTCATTATGTCATGTACTTTGGAGGCGGGCGTATTCATTTAAAATGTAATCAGATGAGGCACACGTCACATGCCTTTAATGCTTCCTGGCAGAAAGCGGCAGAAGTAGGTCAACATTCACCTCTAAACAGTTTTAACCACCGTTCCTCGCAGATTACTAATAAAGCTCGAGAGCTTGTTTGTGTTTGTGTTTTTGTGTGTTATCTGCTAAATCTCTTGTTTACTTGTTAATTGCTTTGGCCCCTTCCTTGCCTCCCATAGGAGGAAAGGAAAGGTGTTTACTGTGAAAGCGAGACTTTTCGCGGCTTTTCCTTGCTGTTGTTAGTTTGGGGTGTTTTGCTCTGTTTGTGCTGGCTGGTGACTGTGGCTGCTTGGTGAGATGTCTCAGTGGGGCTACGGGTATCCTCTGATTGGCATGCTGCGGTTCCTTCGCTACCCGGAGCGCACGAAAACAAGAGCAGTTTGTTGGAATTAAAAACGAGCAAAAAGTTTAAATGAGATGGTGGGGAGGAGGGAGTTAGGGAAATTGTTGTAAGATAATGTACACGTTAAATCAGAGCGCTTGTTAAATAAGCGACCAAAGGGACCGGAACACAGTTCATAACATGATGCGCTTAATAAACATCTCTTTGATTCACAAGGTTTTATAACATAGCTTTCCCTCTGTGAATTTAAAATGGTCTCTAAGTGACGTTAGCACAGCACTCTTGATACTGGCACTGATTTTAAGCTTTCATAGCACTTTGTATTGTCCTTAGCTTGTTTGCATGTTATGTACAGCTATTTGCTTTCACTTCTTTGGAAGCTTGAGAAGATTTGCTAAGTCAACACTGTAGTGATGAATAAAATATGATGGAGTCATCAATTAATTTACCGCCTGCTTGCCATGTTGCAATTAGTGGCTGTGTAATGCTGAAGGATTATATTGCCTGAAGGGTGATAGCAAGCCTTAGCCTTGACTGACACTGTCTTCCTGATCATTAATCTGTGTGTATGTGGGTGAGTGTGTATGTGTGTATGAGAGAGAGAGCCAGACTGGAACTTGAGGCCAGTCTTCCTTTGCGCCAGGGTTAACAACCACAGGTCAGTATGTGAATTTGTCTCTTCTGTAACACCTTTATTGGCCCCCTAGTTCTCCCTCCTACTTCATCTGTCTCTTTCCATCCATCGCTCACATTCACACGTCCCTCTGGTTCTGCCCTGCCACAGCACTGTCATAAGATTTCAGCCTGGGGGCGGAGATTGTTCGAGTTTTACTCTTACGGGCCTCCTACAGTGGCTGCTCTTAAGACGAGCAAACTATTAGCTTTCTTTAGACTTCCTGTGTTGTACTCGTTTGTGTTTTAGGTGTGTTCATCATGTCTGTATTAAGTTGCTTTGCTGTGTGGATTTGTGTAGAGAACACTTTACACTGTCTAGGAGATTTCACTATAGAATTCTTTAGATTCAGGCTGAATTTCTAGAATTAATGTTCTATGCCTACAGATATTGCAGTTTTCATTTTAAGTAGGGCTGGGGCAGCCCATTAATATCAAAAGCACTGGTTAATGTTTTGATATTATTTGGAGTTTTCAGGACTGATATAAAAATGTGATTAAACTAATAGGTGTTTCTGTCTTAAGGGCCTAATTAAGACAATTTTGTTTACATGCTGTTTTAGTATTCTTTGTTTGGCATCAAAAATGATACCAACACTGATTATTTTCTTTCAAAGATGAAGTCACACTGCGTCCTTTTAACAAGCAAAAAGAACCGTTTCAAACAATGATGACACCCACCTGACATCAAGAACCCATCTTGTACATTTCAGCTTTATGCCTGGGGCCTTTGTCTCCTGTTTTTAAGGTACTGGTGGTAAGCTTTATCCAGAAATCCTGGGAAATATGGTTCAACTCTGTGCAACATTATTCAATGAGCTGGATGGAACGACTTCCCCCTGCCTCTTAAGCAGACAACAGAGACTCTAGCCCCATTCTCGCTAGTGGACAATTGTGCCCATGTTGCCAAACGTGCCTAATTATTTTCACCTACTTTAAGATAACTGCAAAGGTGTGACCACTTGATGTAAACATGCTTGTCTCATGACTACTTTGATCCTAAGGTGGCATTTTTAGATTCGCTCACCACAGCCTTTCAGCACAGGCAGCTGCTGACAGGGCGGCGAGAAGGGGTTGGTTGGTTTAAAGCATATAGGAACTGAACTCTTTTTGCCCCTTTCACTTAAACTTGAATATATTATTTGGTTTAATTAACAGCCCTGATCAGCAGTAATCATCTCCAAACACTGCTAGCGAGCTATTTAGGTACAAATGTGTGGCTTTGAGTATATTCACAGGTAACTGGCAAAACAGAATAAACATCATAGTTATGTAATGCTGGCACACAAAAATCCCCTTTAAAACACCTACGCAAAGAACAGAAAGTTGGGAAGTTTAAAAATGAAACAGCAGAAACGCTTTTGTATGTTGTTTGAAGTAACTTTTTCGGGGCAACTGGTCAGTGTGGTTTATGCTCCAGTGTGCTCCAGTCCAGCAAAACTGTGTGGTCAGGAGCACAGTGGCAGCCGTGTTCTGTAACATGTTAGAAAATTGTTAAGATAAGATCTTTTAAAAGAGACATGAGCAGTGGTAATGGTGATGGTAGTATTGCTGATAAGAGTATGTTTACATTGTGGTGTTTAGGTTTCATGGAATGCTGCAGCAGTCCATAAACCTGCAACAGCTTTCGAGCTGTATTCTCTGTACTGCCTAATACAGGCTATACTACATTACAGAGTCAAACAAACAGAATCCCTTTTCCTTTCTGAGGCAATCCTCAATATATTGACAATGGCGCGTCTAAGAACTGAGACACACACACACACACACACACACACACACACACAAATACAGTAAGGTGGCAGGGCAAAGGATTGGAAGGATTTTCTCCCTCTCTGCTTGAGTACCACCATCAACTCCATCTCATACAGTCTGAACAGACGCATAATATATACTCTCTCTATTTTTCTCTTTCTACCTTCACTGCACTTCACATTGTCTTGTACCTGCTGTATGTTGTTTTGTGCAAGCACAATAGCATGCCTCAGAGTGTCAAACTGGGATTGTAGTATTAGAAAGTTCTCTAGGTCCCGTTATGTTAGGGATTACATGTTATTCGTGATGATTATTTGTGATCAGATTGTTTGTGATCAGATTGTTTGCCTAAATGTTACACCAGTTTTATTTTTCAGAGTAGGGTGCATGCACAACTCTTATCTTTTCAAATTAGATTTGAGACACTTTGAGTCACTGTCACCTCGATCTTAAATATAGTCAGTATATCTACTTTTAATTGTTTACGAATGTTCCATAATTAATAAGCTTATCTTTAGTTGTATTTTAAGAAGCTCTCTTACTCCGTTGATAGACAATTGTGCTTGTTTAAAGACATAAGGCAGAATGCTTTTAGTCATATTAAGGCTTGTTAAGTTCCAATATCAAGTGTTTTTATATTTACTAAGAGGATGTTCAGAAGTCCAGCAGCAACATCAATGTTAACTGTTGTATTCTCGTTTTAATCTTTTTTTTTTTTCCCCTTGAGTGGGCAGCTGTGGTAGTTTGGTAGTTTTGTAATGGTTGTTTGCCACACACTTAAGCCATCTTTGCATTTACTGTTCATTTTATTGGCTGCCTGCTTTCAAATGATCAAACTGGAAGCATGACGCAGTGATTGACAGGAGATTAGAATATTTCGTTGGGGCAGCAGTGCTACTTCTTCATCCTCTCCTGTTGGACTGATAGCAGCCTCAGTGCTACAGTCTCTCACGCCTCTTGAGCTACAAAGTGGTATTAGCTGGTGTAGATCTCTGCAGCAAAATACATAAATGTTGTGAAACATGACGTTTTTTTTACATTCCTTGTAATGTCTTAAAATAAAAATCTTCCACACAAACAAATTGCACTTTATTGAAGCATTGAATGCTATTTGACTGCTTATGGCACCCCCATGCAAAGAACTACTAGCTACCATGTGAGTATCATGGGGTTCTTCAGTGTAAAAACAGTCAGTATTTACTGAACAATTCTTTCTTGTTTGTTGTCAGGGTGCACAAACAAATATGTATTTTTGTAGAAATTAATTTAATTTGTTAAAAAGCTTGTGGTGATGCACATTTGTCAGATTTGATGCAGTTTTTGCATCAAGCCTTTTTACGTGCAACACTGGGAGTGAAAAACACATCTGATGCATTTATACTGACTAGTAGTTCAGCGTAGCTCTTACTGATATGAAAATTCATATCACAATAACAATAATAATGCAATGTATCATGCAGCCCTAGCCAGCACAGTGTCAGCTGCAGCTAACTTGGAAAAAAGTTTGCATGGTAATCTTTTCAGGGTGACAAAGCAGAAGAAGTAGGCGGTCCGGTTTGCAATGTGAACATTTGTCTTGGGCTGTTTAAGGCTTAGTTTAGTCCAGGAACAAGAAACAGGTTTAGCTCTGTGGCTGAGGTGTAGCATTAACAGAAGGCTAACGTACAAACTGGCTGAAACTGGCTAGTTTGGTGGGGTCTAGCTGTGGGTCTGGAGGTGGGTGAGGGCAGCAGTTGGAGGCTCAGCAGGGAGCCCAGGCATAGGACCAGGTGGGGTCAGGCTGGACTTCCTGCACTGAGCAGCACTGATGGAAACAGATCTGAGGCTACTTTAACACTGGAGCCGAGCCTGAGCCAGGCCTAGTGCTCATCAAAGCTGCCTGGTCAACTGTCCTTCACTTTCATCCCTCTCCCATCTGCCCTCCGCGCACACACACACGAAAGCAAGCAGGATTCTCGGTCCACCTCTTGCCACGTCTCGGCCCTCTTCTTTTTGCCACGGCAACCAAGCCTGGTGCACACACATGCTGTACTGGCCTCATCTCAAAGACCAAAGATTGCGTTGCTGCCATGTTGTTGTGTTCTTACGAGCTGTCTCTGTGTTGCCTCAGCCTCATGGCCATGGGCTGACGCCCTCACTGTTTGCTTTTGGACTGCAGAGGATTTGGGGGGTCCATACTGAGCACACTTAGAGCCGTGTAACACAGTCCCTTACTGAGCTTGATTCAGCACTGTGCTATCTGTATAAAACCAATTCACCCTGCTGTCTTCTGAATCAGAAAGGCATATTAGGTGCACACATTCCACCCCTAAATCTTGACACTCTAAAGTGGGCTGATGGTTTCAAAATGCGATTGGTAGTTTTAATGATAATAATGGATATTTTAGATTCTCATTCATAATGCTGTTGTCCAAAAACTACAGGTCTATTTTTGTTGGTCCATTCACAGCTGCTGTGTTTATGTAATGCATAAAAGTAAAAATCAACAAATATGAAGATACGTGATTTTTATATAATATATATATAAATTTGCTTGTTTATTTATTTTTTATTATTATTTAAAGAAGGCTTTATAATGGTTAGATTAAATTCTATATAAGTACTAATAATATTATTGTTATTAAAAGTGACAGCCCCACAGGCAAGGGCCAGTTGTGTCACTGATATTATAAGAGCCAGCCCCAAAATATAAGTTTGGGCTGTTAAGAGCCTTAAAAAATATGCAGTGGCTGTGTAGAATTCAGTGGGTGTAGAACTGGAGATTTAGTTGTTGAGTGCAACAACACAAGTGTTGCAAATGAGAGAGAAGCTATTTAGATAATAGTTGGTTTACTGTTCACTAAAGCCCTGAGGATGCAATTTGCTCTCCTAAATAGACCATTTAACAAATCCATTTAATGCATAGTCTCTCAGTAGAAGAGTGGAAGCATGACTTCACTGAATCTAAGTCTGCTAACAGTCATTAAACCTTAATAGTCTTGCATTTTTGTATGGCTGACTCGTCTTGAACTTACCATTCCAGACATTTGTGAAGCTTTGACTTAAGCCAGCAATTTTTCGTGACAGCTCTCTGTCTCCTCTGTCCGCAGGCACTTCCTTTTCAAGACGCCATCTGGGAGCACTCCTCTCTTCAGCAGCTCCTCTCCCGGTTACCCGCTCACTGGGGGCACCGTCTACTCTCCACCACCACGTCTCCTGCCCAGGAACACCTTTTCCAGGAGCTCCTTCAAGCTGAAGAAGCCCTCCAAGTATTGCAGCTGGAAATGTGCTGCTGTCTCAGCCATTGTTGCTGCCGTGCTTCTGGCTGTGCTGCTCTCCTACTTCATTGGTAAGCTTTGACCCGTAGGCGAGGGTTTTTCTTTGCTTATTATTGTTGCATTGCTATAATATTTACGTGAGAATATAAAATAATATAGTTACATAGTATTATATAGTATATATAGTATATATAACATATTCCAAAAACATTGAAATACATGAATGCAATGTTGTGCAGATCATTTAAACCTTACATTTAACTGAAAATATACAAAGACATCATATCAGATGTCTAATATTATTGTTTTTTGAAAATAAAAATTCCAGCAAAATGTTTCCTAAGCCGAAAGCACCTAGTGGAACATCTCGTAACTATTTTAATAGGCAACAACTCAATTAAAGATATAAAGATGAGGAGGGGTTCACCACTCTGTCAAAGCCAATGTGCAACAAAAAGGGAAATGGGGATCTGTAACCTGAGGAAACAAAATTTAAAATTCTTGGTAGCCATGGACGCTGTCCCCTCCTGGCTAAAGAGGAAGCTGGCCATCCAGTTTTCCGCTTACATTTCAAAAGCCAGCAGCTGTGATGACATGAAGTTGCATTAGTGCACATGGCATGGGTGACTTTGAAGGCACCAGTACTGCTGAACAATATATGGTATGTATGTGGTAATGTTTCATAGTGGTTTTGCTGCAATTCCGGTGACATATTTTTCAGGAAAGGTTTTAAAAAAAAAAAATTTTTTTTTTTTAGCAGGACAATGTATCACAATTTAACATATTACATATTACACATATTACCAAAGCATGGTTCTGCAGTAAATAATCCAAGCAAAAAACTGGAAAGGCCCAGGACAGACCTGTCACCCACTGACAACTTTCTGATGCATTACAAAATGCACGTCTTAAGGAGACCCTGATCTGCCGAGCAGCTGAAATCCTGTATCAAGCAAGAAAGGGTAAACCCTTCACTTTCAAAACCATAGTTATTTGTCTTCTCAGTTACAAAACACAGTATGTTGTTAAAAGAAGAGTTAATGTAACACATTGGTAAACATTAAACTGTACCAGCATGTTCAACGTTGAAACGTTATTATTTGAAATTATTTAAAATGAAATATAGGGTTGAAATAATTTACATTTGTATTGTGGTTTCGTTTACATTTGGCATATTGCCCCAACATCTTCGAAACAAGGTCGTAGTTACATAATAAATTACTTTTGATGTAGTTTTACCTTTTGTAATTCTTTTAAATCTCCCATTCTTTTTGGGACACTTGCTTTCTTTTTTTCCCCCAAATAAATCTGCATAATTGTCTTACCACATCTCCAAAACTCAGTCTTAAAAGTTGGTTGCATTTTCTGGTCTTTACATTCCAATACCAACAGGGCACAAAAGGCTGAGACTTTGTGGCAGTCATATAGTCAGAATGTGTTGGTTCCACAGTATCTTGCTGTGAAGCTCTGAGGAGTGGAGGTTGATTTTTATCTTAAATATAGAACTTTAAGAACTGTTTATCTGTTGTTGGCTGTTTTGGTGGTTCACAAAGGCTTTTTGTTAGGAATCACATTTAATGTACATCATTTAATCAGGTTTGGAGATTTTTTGTCCTGCTTGTTTTTGTTTGATGTTTCCCCTTTCTTCCGCAGGTGGATTATTTTATATCTCATCTTTCTGGACATTAAATAAAAGATGGTCTATGACGTTTTGCCCAGTACTGTACAACATCTGAGGAGTTCATTTTATAATTGTCTATAATGCTATTTATGCGCACTGGCAGGGGCCCCCTTGTAGCTTGTAGGATTGTGTCGTCTAAGGGCATAGGTGAATTATTAATATTGACTGATAATGGTTCATAACTGTCGCTTAGGATTTGGTAGCTAGGAGTTAGGGCTGAATTTATGCTTTAATTAGACCCTACTCTGAATGAGCAGGCACACTTCAGCCCGTGTGTGGGATGTGCTTTTTTATGGCCACTAACAAAACACAGTCCTTTGCTGTTTAATTTAACAGGAAGGTTTCATAATTATGCTAAAAGGGCTTGAAGCATAACAGGACAGATTTTAGCATCAGATAAGAAAATTTCAATATCAATCCAGAACATCTTCTCTGGCTTATCCATATCATTTATTGAATCCTGTAACAGGATTTTTGACAGTATCAAGTTACATTGGCTTCCAAATACATTGGAGGTGTTTGCATTAAATGGTTGTATGTACAGAACATAGTTTGAGCTGGTTGCCATGAAATGGCTCTATTTACAAGCCATTTTGCAATTTCAGATTTGTCTGTTTGCCTTTGTGCGTGGGCCATGGAAAAGAAAGTGCTAATTGCGCTGCGATAGGCTTCCTCTGTGAAAGCGTAAACGAAGGAATTGATGGAATTCCGATTGGGGCGCAGCAGAAGAATCTGGTGCGAATGCACTTCTCTGTTGTGATGACCTTGAGCCGAACAAGAGCTCCAGAGTGAAATATGAGTCTTCTACCTCCACGGTTTCAATTAGTTCTCTTTCATGCACTCAGGGTGCACATCTCATTTGATACTTAGCCCATAATTCAATCCTACATTATATTGACCCCGTAGCTTACAGCATTACCAGTACTTGTCAGATCATTATGGAATAATGCCAGTCTGGGAAGGTATTGTGATTAAGTGTAGACATTTTAGGTCCATATAATGTTCTATGTATAGTTGCTGGGTCTTCGATTAGTGAGTTATATATTGGCAGTGAGTAGTGTAGTACAGTTTGCTGTGGTCAAAGTTCATTTGGCATTCTGGCCTTTAAGAAGACACTTGCGTGATTCACTCGCAAGACTGACATTTGCTGCAGAGGGCTGAGCGCTTCAAAGGGCCTTTGATAAAGCGCTGATGCATTTCATTGTTGTGCCACAATCGCAGTGGAACAAGCCCCATGCATAGAGAGGCAGAAGCATTTCTTCCTTCCAGCAGAATTGGCTTCATCTGCAGTTTTATACGTGTTGTCTTTTTTGATGTATGGGAAGGCTCGGGTCTTGCCAACACTGCTGTCTTTGGGGAGTGAGTGTTAAAGTGGTCGTTTCTTAAAGTCAGGGCTGAAAAGAGTACTGAAAATATCTAAAAGTACAGTTTCTGTAGTAACTGCAATTTACTTAAGTGCAAGCAAAATTATTAGCAAAAGAAAATTCTCGAGAAAGAAAAAATGAGTGGTTTATTGGAAAACGTTTTTGCATATCCACCATCACAACCTGAAAACATACATCATCTTCAGTCTTTCACATCTTTCTGTGAACTGTGTAAGATACAAGGTCTGCTTAAAACCACACCCATTCTATGACTCAATGATCATAGAAATCTTTGTAGTTGATGGACTTCCAACAGAGTATTTTTGAAATTCTTGAAAGGTTCTGCAGAGTTCATTGCCCAGTAAACTCTACTGTTTGGTTTGACCTTTTTCAAAAAACAGTTTATTTGGATAAGAAAGTTAAAATAAAATAATTTTTATTTTTTATTTTTTCTGTTTATCTGTTTGTTTATTGTTATCTGTTTTGTAAGGTGTAAGATGTAAGGTGGGAAAGTATTTAACAACAGAACATGAAATACAAATCTGATCATGACACAATTATCCCAGATTTATATGGGGAACCTAGACTAGATTCCCGGTATCACAGCCTTACACAGCCCCTTGTCTGTGACAGAAACATATTTTATGAGGATAAACTTTATGGACCGACACTAAAGTAGCTATGCACTTGCAATTGTACTGTATTATAAAACAACCAATTAAAAGGCAAATAAGACACAATGCCTGTTCAGCTAGGATTAGTTAGCCAGTCAGCTAATAGCTGGTCCCTTAGGGTGAGGATTGAGTTGTGAATAGCAGAGATCTTGTCAGGTTTAGATAGGCTTGTTTACCTGCTGATAAAAAAACACTGCTTTCTTTAGTTAATTGAAGATGAAAGAAATTTGTGTTTGGATAAAGATTGTTCCTCTTGTGAGCTGGTAGAATTGTATTTGTACTTTGTATTTGTACTCTTTAATGCCGTTAGTGTACTAAAGAACACTAGAAATGAACTTGAGTAAGAGTACTATGACTTAATTCCACTCCAGTTTCTCAAAACTTAGACGATATAGAGCAGCTTCACTCACCATTTGACGCTGACAACAATAGCAGTTCCACCTTTATTAGCATCCCACCTGCAGCCTGTAAGTACCAGACGTGCATAGTTGAAACAGATCATCCTAAACTAAAAGTGTGCTACTTTAATTTACTTTGTGTTGATGCTGAGATTAAGAGCGAGTAGCTAGTGCTGATAGCTCCAGGTAACTAGCATAGCAAGGCCCCATGTTTTTATATAGACACCAGAGAACAGTTTAAAATGCTGAATAAATGCATTCTGAATATACTGGTGGAATTCCTCTTTAAATGTCATTTAGCACCTGGAGTTTTTGGCAGCTAGAGAGAAATTCACCCACTTGCAGCAACAAAACAAAAAAAAATTCAGAGATCTGGGAGAATGGTCGTTTCATTACAAATGTAGCTTTGGTTACTTGTGATTAAGTTTTTGGGGGGGTTCCCTAAGTCTGTTTGTATGTGTGTCTCTGGGTGTTATTTTATAGCCTGAAGAGCTTCTTTTGGCTGTGCGATTAAACCCACACACACCTACAGTGTGCTGTTTTATTGTATGTGCTCACTGAGTCGTGCTTGTGTGTGTGAGTATGGTGGTGTGCACTTGCGGTGGTGTGTGAAGCGTGGTATGAACTCCTGCAGTACCTGTGGGAGTCCGTTTGGAGAGTGAGGCTCAGAGAGAAAGTGCACCTCTCAGAGCACTGTACCTCACACTTGCCACTATAACCTCCCTTCTCTTTTAATTGTGCTCTTTCATTCTCATCCTCTCTTACTCACTGTCTTTTTCCCTCTGTCTCTCATTTTCTTGCTCTTTTTTTCTCTCTTCTCTTTTCCACACGTTTTCTTTTTTCTTCTCTCCATTCGTCCTTTTGCCTCCCTTGCTGATTCTGCACAATAAAGTACGGAGTACAAAGTCATAGCAGTGTTATTCCTCTGTGTTCTGTGAGGTAGAAGAATGTTACCTAAAGTCAATACACCAGTTGATTGAATATTTTTTTTCCTGCATCTTAGAAGCATGTTGGACAGAAAAGTGAGAAAATTTGATGAGTTATTATATACAGTTTTGCGCTGTCGAGCATGTTATTGTTCAGTATGGTTCAGTAAGTAGCGTTTTTGTGTCAGGTCCTCACTGTTCTCATTTAAATTAACTTTTTGCATACTAAGGCAGGGTAATCATTTTGGTGAAGTCACCTAAGGACCTTGACATCTGAGAACTCTTTAACAAAGCAATTCGAGGTGCCCAGCAATATTTATAATAGTCTCCTCCATATATATTTTTTATCTTGGACAACAGTTTCTTGTCATTCTGCTGGCATTTCAGCAGCAGAGCCTCAGCAGCGGCATCCTCTGTAGCTGATGGAGCTGGATGCGGGTTGCTAGGAGACGAGGCGTTGCGGTGATGCAAAGGGGGAGCGGTGCTCAGGGCGTGGGGGGGCTGCACTGGGCTCTGGCTGCAGGAAGGCCACTGTGACTAATCTCAGCTAATTGGTGAAAGAGGATGAAAGGGGAGAGATAAATGATCAGTATCTGTGGACTAAAGTGCTCCACCACCCACTTGCTCCTTACACACACTGAGAGGATCAGTGTGCACTTGTTTACTTGGGTTGATATGCCTTGCCATCTGCAGAGATTACCGGACTGTTCGGTTGGAGATGAAGTCAGCTAGAGAGATTTGAACCTGGGCAATATCGGATTGATTGTGGCTTTAGAAGATGTTGGCGATGACTGTAGACTCACCAACTGAGACAGAGACAGAAAGACAGAGAGAGAGAGACAGAGAGAGAAAGAGAGAGAGACAGAGAGAGAGATAGACAGAGAGACAGAGAGAGGGAGGGGTCAGAACATCCACCTGAAAGTTGAAAATATGGCATGGTTGCTTTTGTAACAACTGGCAAGCACACGTCTAACATATGTGTATGGTAATCTGTTGCCATGAAATGATGGACAAAACATTATTTTAACCTCTGCTTTTGACAATGGGTTTTTGCACACAGTGGTAAAATGTACTAAATATAAAAGGCATGTGCTTATTTTTGTGTGTCATGAAAACACTGTTAAAAGGATTTTGTAGCTTTTATGAGTACACATTTTGGCCAATTACCATCCACCAGTAGTTGATGCTTAACTGCTAATTGGCAAGTCTAAAATCAAACACACAACCCATTACAATATTTTTGCAAATCATACAGTAGTTTTGGTTCGAAATCTGAGCCAGATTGAAGGCTGTTGTTAAAATTTATACTTAATGATGAGCGCATGCATAAAAGGAATTTTCTGTTAGGGTAACGCACTGTGAGATTAAGCTGTGCTTTCTATAGACTGTGGAAAGTAGTACTGCCAGCCATAAACATATAGACAGTAGGAAGCCATATTAACTATATTTTCATCTGGATTTTCTTTAAACCAAGAGGTATGACTCCAAGCACCTTTATGCATAGAATTAAAAAACATCCCTCAACTTTTAAAATATTAACTGTTGTTAATCGTAAATTAAGTAAAGAATTTTTTATTAACCATTAACATTGTATAAACATTTGTTTGGTTTGTTATTCATTTACATTCTGAGTAGTTTTGTAGTTTAATTCACAATTACTACTCTATAGTTTGTCTTTAAGGATTAAAAATAATTGTTGTTATTTATATGGTGGTAAAATTACGCGTGTTTGATAAGATATGAATTGTTTTGTGGTGTGAGTAAAAGGCATCAGACATGGTTGCTCATGCCCACTTTGTTTTTGTCCCATGAGTCAGTCACACACCCAATCAGATCAGCAGATGTGCAGCAATGTGTTGTTTGTCCAGTTATCCAGGTCACTACAGCACTGCAACACCCTGTTCACAGTCTTCACACATATAAACACTCTAAGGCTATACAAAGATTTCACGCAATACTGTGCACAAAGACTCAATCTGCAAATGAGCCCTCTAACCAATCATGTTTTTTCTGTTTTGAACATCCACACAAATATTAAAAATTCCAAATCAGTATTTTGGGTTGTTTGATTGGTCAAGGATTGTTTTACTGGCCTTTTCTACATAGTGGACGATGTTCCAACATGTTAGTTTGTCTGAGAAATATATTTTTTACTTGTGACACAAGCACACTGTTTTGAACCTAGCTAACATCAGGTAAGGTAGTTAGAAGTTAGAAATGTCTTCTCAGTCAAACATTGAACCAAGTACCTGTGCACATCCAATCAAATTTAGTATTAGTAGAGTATCTGTGTTATCCGTGCAGCAACATGAGGTTAAAAACCCTTATCTATGTTCCTAACTGGGCACGATGCCGGAAACAAAAACCAAACAATAAAATAGACAGCCTCCTCTGGCTCCTATTGTATACTTAGAGTGCGCACAGTAGTTTAAATTGAGACAAAGCATGTCAATATTTATTTATAATGTTAAAGTTATATTTTAATGACAGATGACACAGACTGAACATTAAGGATGGCACCTACTACTATCAGCTATGGTTACATTACTTTACCCTAAACATGGTAGTCTTTCCCATTTAGTCATTGTTAAAGTTGTATAGAACCTAGTAGGCTACACAGCCATGATAGCTGTCCCAACAAAAGTTATTTTTGAGAGAAGTTTGCATGTTCCCCTTGTCTGCATGGGCTTCCTCCTACAGTCCAAAGACATGCAGTGATGTGAGTTGGATACTAAATTGAATCTGGGTGTGATTGTGTGTAAATGTGTATGTTTGTGCATCTGTCCTATGATGAGCTGGTGCACTCGCTAGTGTGTTTCATGCCTTTTGTCCAGTAAGGGCTTAGAGAGGCTCCAACACCTTTTCTGTTTTTGGTAGACTAAAACACATATATTGCTGACTAGTCATTTCAGCACCAGTTGAAGTAATTCAGACCACTCTTTAACTGTCACAACAAGATTTCCCTGTGCAGTGTAAATATATTGTGAGGCATTTCACAATCAGATGTATCACAACAATCTTAGTATCACACACACATATACACACATACACACATCTGCATTCCACAGTTGTCTGACTGTAACACTCTCTGGCCTTCATTTCAGCCTCATACGCTCCCTGTGCCATTAGGTGCACGCACACATTCTCGCTGTTACGGACACACACACATGCACATCGAGATGCTGGAGATTCTCTGTCTCTGCGAGATAAACCACACGCCAGCCAATCTCTTTCCCACAGCCCTCAGCGCTGTCTGCCTGCCTCAGTGCTGACACACTCCAGCCCTGCTCGCCTCCAGCATGTACAAATGATACCTCACTTTATACACACACACCTTCTCACTTTATTCCTGCTGCATTTGTCTTTATGAATCATGTGTGCATGTATGGAAATGAGAGCTGTGATGATCTGGTCGAAGTGGGAGGCAGACATTTGTGTTCTAGTGTGCGTCTGCTGCGATGCTACAGTGGAAAGGCACAGTGTGATAATATGAAGCACAGGGCTCAACTCACTGGAGCCCTGCCGTTTTTACCTGAGCCGGGGTGTCAAACACTGTCGTTCCAATGATTGCTCTGGTGCTGCTGGGCAGGACAGCAGCTAGCAGGGGGATAGCGACCAGACTGTGTGTGTGTGTGTGTGTGTGTGTGTGTGTGTGTGTGTGTGTGTGTGTGTGTGTGTGTGTGTGTGTGTGTGTGTGTGATGGTGAGTAACTGTTGCGCTCTGACAAACACAGTGGAATAGACCGGATCCATCTTGTCCTGCCACTGACACAGGAGATTGTTGTGAGTGTGTATGTGGATATGTGTAAACTTACAAGCAATTGACAACAATATGACAAATGAAATGGCCCAAAATTCACAATTTACTTGAAAAGGTCTGGTTTCATTAACTTACATGGTTTATTAATTATAATTAATTATTAATTATTTGTATTTTACATTATTTATTTATATATGTAAATAATGTGAGTCAGTATACCAAACCTTTTTCAAGTAATGAAGGAGAATTAAGGTTACCAGGAACAATAAATTATGATAAATTTAGATTGATATGAGAAATATTTATTGATCTACACATACAGAAATAATAATATAATATATTTTTACAGAAAAATTTGAAACAAAAAATACAAAGCAGTGATTTTAGATACGTTAATGTAAACATGTTAATGAAACATTTAGAAACCTTGCTTTGAGGAAGTCCAGTATTTGTAGTTACCTTTCAATACCTGGTTTAGTTACTCAATACTACAATAAATGAGATAAATTAACACAAATCCTGACTAAACATGATGTTTAAACAGTGGTGAACTGACTGAGAAATGACTAAGGCCAACGTTAGTGATTTTGGCCTCCTGAAATGAACTCTGGGCTCCTGAGAGGGCTTCCAACCATTTATACTGCAAGCATGATATCTTGGCAAATGAAACTGTAAATCTAGTTGATATACCAAACATAATAATTTGAGATTTTTACAAGAATATAAGATGATTAAATTTATTTCTAGACAATTTTTTTATGTAATGACTTTATTAAGTGGAATTCCCTCATTATCTTGTAGGGTAATTTAGCTTATTTTAAGAAATATGCTTAAACGTGGAGAGATAATTTGGTACAGAGTATTGATATAGTAATGAGAGTATAAGTAATAAGTAATGAGATTCTGGGAAGTAATCTAATCATCACATGATCATTATATTTTGAGAGAAGCTATTAGTAACTTTTGAGCAATTACAAACATTGGAGCTGTCTGCACCAACTTAAATGCTAGCGTTATATATGGTCTGCTGAGCCTGTACAAAGAAAGTTAGTTGTGGTAGTGTGGTGACAAACTATTCCTTCCTTTTCTGTTTTTGCATTTCTCTGCCATGCTTGGATAACTTGGATTTTCCCTGGATTTAGTAGAGAAGAACCCCCTTCTCCATGATGTAAATTAGCACTCAAATGTCTTGTTCATACCCGTCTGTCTTTATGCAGAGGTTTCACTACAAGACATCCTGGTATAGTCCATTATAACCATGACAGTGAGGGTAAGGCTGCAGTGAAGTTACTGAAAAGAACTGCTACATTTGCAAATAACAGCTATTATAAAAATCCTAATATATATTTTGCATTAGGTTATACTATGGTTTTTCTTTCATGGTTGTTCTCCAGGTGGCTGCCTGCTTTTCTCTAGTGCAAAGACAGCCTTTGCAAAGAACTACTGTTTATAGTATAATACTGTGTCTAGTGTCACACCCCTGCATTCTTTACCAAGCTCTGTTCAGATCTAATTTTGCTTGCTCACATCCCTGAAGAACATCAAATTCTAGCATGAAGTATTAGCAGTAAGAAATTTCACAACACTTAGGCCATATGATGTAGGCCATAAATATTAGTTTGTGCACTGCAGTAAAGCACGTTTACCGGACTAGTGTGCTGCAGCAGTCGTCTCACTGAACTTGTACAGGTTTCACTTGAGAAATGTCCTGTCCTTTAAATTAAATTTCAAAATAAGTGGCAGAAATGCATGTATATTGTGACATATGGCCCACTCAACATATACCTACACATGGGTGCATAGAAACATGTGTGTGTGTATATATATATATATATATATATATATATATATATATATATATATATATATATATATATATATATGTATATACATATATATATATATATATATATATGGTAGCAGTGTACTCAAGACTCAAGAGACCTTCAGGTCAACAGTAAAGACAGCAGGGACCATCCTGCAGAAGTAAGTGCTGGTGAAAGAGAGAGAGCTGATGCAATCAGAAAGAGCAAGTCCTTGGGGGTCTCTCGCTGCAGCAGCACTGTAGCCTGTGATTTGTATTCACACCAACACAACTGGTCAAACCTGTGAACTTCTAAATCAAACACACATCAAAGGCACGCACAAGATCAGCAAGACTAAAAACAGCGTTTTCACCTTAAATGAACATGTGAGTGGCGCCACACATGCGTGTGTGTGTGTGTGTGTGTGTGTGTGTGTGTGTGTGTGTGTGAAAGAAGTAATGAGGCTGACTGCAAGGATGGTTATACGACAGTTGTTATGTAGCTTTTTGTGCATGTAAACATTCAGCAAAGTTATAAAGACCAAAGTATACACCAGAGGGAGAAGCTCTCTCCCACAGAGACCACATTTCTCAGTTAGCCTACCTTAAATCCTTTACTGGAATTCCAGTCTTTTAAAAAGATGATGTCATCTTGTAACACATTATTTATTGCCTTGCCTACTGGCATGCCTGGTATGCCCTCACACATGCACAGAGAGAGAAAAGTATCTTTTGTACCACTCTGATACAATCTACTCCACCTGTGATGGTGGGTCTACCTATTTGTTGTAACAGATTTCCAGGATTGGACAGCAGAACAGGCCATTGTAAAAATAGTTACAGCAATGTGGGGGAGGAACTTGTAACAGAATGCCTCATTGGTGGTTGAACCATAGGAAGAGAGTGGGCGAGCAGGTTAATTAAAGGACACTTGGCTGTACGTGAGGCGGGGCCTAAAGACAGATGTGCTCTAACAGAGCGTTTCAAACTGAGGGTAAATACAGATGTAGAGTATGAGAAATAATGTTTTTTGGTAAAATTAAACATGAACATATTAGATCCAAAATAAAATTATAAGCACTGTAAATATACACAATACATAATTGTTTAATTTTTTAAAAATAATATTGAATGCAGCCTAATAAATATTTGGTTTTAAGGGGGGGAGTTTACCTAATAACATGGAACTTGTGAATTGCCTGGAGATAAGGTAGACCAGTCAAAGCAACCAAACACCCACATCCTGGGTACAACACAACCACAGCTAACTGGCAGTGTGCCATAGTATGTGCAGTGTTTGAACCTCTAGCTAGAAAGTGGATATTCCTGGACTTTAAAACAATAATCACCATAATCACAAAACTCGGTCAGAAAAATTACAAATGTTTCCATCAAATCATTCAGCCCTAGTGACAGCCATAGTGTGAACGTCTTGCCTCTGTTATTTTCTCTCACACTTACACATTCCCTCTAAGGGTGTGTGTAGTTGGTGACAGAAGAAGCGGTAGGTTGGGGGGAGATCACCTGTGTGAGACGCTTCTGTAAGGTCAGCGAGATATTGCTGTGAAGTGGAGCTGAATTGCATCAGGCTAGATGCGGTACTGTAGAGGGGTGTGTGTGCGTGCATGTGTATGTGTTCGTTCCTTAGGGACACGCTCCAATAGCTGTTTTCCTTAGAACAGCACGTGGAAGCAGCAGCGCCTGAGGGAGAGAAACAGATACAAAATGAAGTTACAGGTGTTACATACATCATTTTAACAGCTTCCATTATTACTACTATTATATCATTATATACATGATCATTACCTTCCTTTGATCGATTGCTTGGGCATTTCAGTAGAGAAATTATGGTATACGCTACCTGTCCAAAGTTTGCAGACATCTGAATTGTTTCAGCTAATATTCCATTTTTGCTGTCGCTTTTTTCAGTGTACTGTGTGTTTACTTTACACCTATTTGGTGATGCTTTGGATATATTTTACACTTAATTTTTTATCAAAGTATCAAATAATGATCTGACAGTTTCTTTCCCAGCTGTTGTTAAAAGCGTGTACACTTATTAAAAGATTTGCTACCAGAAGGAATCAACCAACAGGAATGAACTTGGTGGGTAGGTTTAGGAATGAACCATTGTGAGGTTGGCACCAACACCATTGGCAGGTGGCTGATACCAAGACATTTACATGTTACATTACCAAACATGCTGGCTAGATGCCATATTGAGAGAGGCTTCTGTATGTGTAGCTTAATAAATGTTGCCCATATCAGTCTAAATGATCATTATTTTTTGTTCCTTCCCAGTATCACTGGAATCCCACCCTTCTTTTGGGGTACAGCTATGAGTGATTATGAATGTATTAAAACTCTTTTGATTAGAGGACGACTAACATGTGTTTTATACCCCTTAACTGGGTTGCACTGGTTATGCTTTAGTGTGTGATTAACCCCTTTCCGCTGGCCTCTGAGAATGGAAATCAGCTTGTTGCACATGTTTATCAATACAATGAAATTAAGCAATTTAATTCAAAGTATAATCTACACGTTTAAAACAGGTTTAAATTTTATTGAAAAATATTCCATTTTAAAACTAAACTGGGGGATGAACCTCCAAATCAGAAATCTGAAAATGCTGAAATTGCATTTTGTGACTCCTATGTAAAAGGCTGAATGCAACTGAAACACAAGCAATAAACCAAAATGCAGCCTGTTTTGGAATTTTACCATTTTGTTTGTGTTAAATGAACAAATGGGCAAAATTTCTTCACACCCAAAAACACATCCTTTACTCCTCGCAAAACAGGCAGACAGTGACATTGGAAGAAAGAAAATGTAGAACATTGCCTCATTCCGGAGGTGAAGCACAGTTTAATATGCTTTTGAAGATGCAAGCAGCACATATGAGAGAAAGCAGAACTCAGGCTAATCCTTCTAATGTTTATCAAAAATGGCTGGGACACAGCTGTCTGTCAGCTTGGTTTTTATCATGCCAGTCGAGTGAGTTTACGTTCCCTATAAAAATTGGGAACTATAAAAAAGTGGGCGAATATAGTAAGGTCTCTGTTTCACGATCTAAAAGATATCATAAGATATCATCTTATGTATCAGTAAGATATCATCATTTACACACGTTAACGTATTGTTATATTTATAAAAAACACAAATTAAGCATACTCTGCTTGTCAAGGACTTTGTTTATAATAGTCAAGTTTCAAGGTTCAACAATACTTACTACATTAAGTGCCACTAATTCATACGTAATGTTGTAGCTGGTAACATTTAACTGATATGTTAACACTGATGGCCACAAGGGAAGATAGGAATGTGGTGCCTGAATCTTTGCACTCTGATGAAGGGTTCAAAAGGTGGATGTTGACCGCGAGAGAGAGCAGCAAAGACATGCATCCATGAAAGGCGTGAGAGTGACTCCAGAAGCCTGCCTCTTGTTCCACGATGCCTTCGATCCGGATAGCTCTTTTTAAAGGTGCCCACGCTCCAGAGGCTAACTAGTCTCAGCTGCCTATTATCAGCCTGATCTCATCAAAGCAGCGCACGCACCTAAGTGGAAACAAGACTTTGCTGCTCTGCTCCCCGTCATGGCCCCTGTTCCACAGCTCACCACCGGGTAGTAGTCCAGTGCTCTCGCTGTGGAACTGTGGAATACCTCACACTTTTAGGGGCCGTTGTTTTTCTCCTGGCAAGAGCCTAAAGCTAAAACCCTTTCCTTTATCATGACCCTGAACCTACTAAGCTGAACTACTCTAGGTGCAACCAGCTCATCCTTTCTCAAGGGTGTGAAATGCAATGGTGAATTTTGATTAGGTTAGAATATTACCAGTAAACAAAGCAAACATTCCCATTTGTTAAAAATGTATTCCTTCCCCAACTTGCAGACAGAGGAGAAGCTGAAGAGATCCAAGTGTGGAGCTGCCTGAGAAGGGTTTCTTCTCCTTTCTGTGAACTCGTCTGGCAATGGCCAGCTCCCTGGCCTCTGGCTCTTCTATGCTTTGTAGTTGCACTTCAAAGCTCTTTTAGATTTAGCCGTTTGTTGCTTGCTGGACCGTTGCCTTTGGGGAACAGCCCGGCTCCTCCACAGGGCTCACGTCCGCCATATATACGAACTGGAAAAGGGGCCATGAATAATTTAGTGGCTGATGATTATTGATTGTAGCGGTTACAAGCGTTTGTGGTCGTGCTGCTGGTGGCTGACTGCCGTATTACATGTGGGAGTGGGGGGTTAAAGGTTGCTACGGGGTGGTGTAAGAACCACACGCAGCCAACACATAGGGGTGTTATGTGTGGATGTGTGTTTCTTCTAGCCATTCATAAGTAAGAATTCCCCAGCCCTCCAGGAAACACAATGCACATGCATATATCGTTGCTATTACAACACTTCATCACTGGAATTTTAGTTTGTTTAAATTTTTCATGGTTAAAATGCCATTTGTTCTTTTAGTCTAAGATCCAAGATTACTTGGAATCAAAAAATTGTTATATTAATCTTACATTAAAATAATATTTCCTTTTTTTTTTTTATTAAAAGTTTTCTTAAGACACCAAAGGTATACAATGTTCGTCAAAAATTAACACACATGATTCAGTGTATTTTTTCAAAATCTTTTGTTATAATTAATTAAATTATTACTATAAATTATAGTATATTATTTTGTTATTTTTAATTAAAGTGAAAACTATTAAAAATACATTACTACTTTTTATTTATGTAATGTCCAGTCCAGGAAAAATAAAGAAAACATATATTCAACGGAGGATTTAAGTTATTTTATCCGCCCCTTACTTTTATTAACTTCCTGGCTTTTTTGACTGACTTGCTTTTGAGGTCTTTAAAAAAAATCTAAAAATCTCCAAAATTCAGACTTAGATGTTGGTTGCAGTTTTAGTTTACCACAGTCTAAGTAATTACATACACGTCCAGTGATGCTGAAGTCTTGACTTTAGGGTGGTCAGGTCATTGTTTTGAGAATACTGCAGCTTCTTTGTTGGATTTAAAGGTGTTTTTTTAACAGCTTTACATCCTTTCAGATTCATAGCGCCGAGCTGTCTTCACACAATAGATAGATGGACAGCAACATCTGTGAATTATTTTAGATCTGAAGTGAGAGTGGAGCTGGATTTTCTCCTCTATCTCAAAGATGAAAGCTTTATTTTTGAAGCTGCGTTGTTTATCTGATGGGGACAGTTTTGATTGTCTAAGGGTCTTGCAAAGTTGCCATGAGTCACATTTGTTCTGTATTTGGAAAGTCATATGCTTTTTACCTACATTCCTTTTACTTTTCCCTTCCTTATGCATTTTAAATGTAATCTCCTCAGATATATCTCATGAAAAATGAATAACAGATATTCAAACAAATGGAATTGTCTGCACTGTGCTGTGTATTTAGAATTGCTTCAGCATGTGCCCAGCATAGGTGGAGGTCAATTGAATTCTCATGAAGCTGCTTAGGACAGTCTATGGTGTTTAATACTTTATCAAGGGTTCCCTGTATAATACAAAATACACTGCTCAAAAAAATAAAGGGAACACTTTTTAATCAGAGTATAGCATCAACTCTCTGCTATTAGGTATCAGGATGAAATCCTTGGACCCATTGTCAGACCCTACGCTGCTGCAGTGGGTCTTGGGTTCTTCAGGGTGCACAACAATGCCCGGCCTCATGTGGCGAGAGCATGCAGGCAGTTCTTGGAGAATGAAGGAATTGATACCATTGACTGGCCCACCGGCACGCCTGACCTAAATCCAATAGAACACCTCTGGGACATTATGTTTGGGTCCATTTTGAGTTGCTGCAATGGAATTTCGGTTAAATGGACGAGCCTGCTGCATCATTTTTGTCTTTGAATTCAACCCTCTGTAGGGTGATCATATTCATTTCCATCAAACGATGTGGCATTCTTTCGTTCCTAACACATTACCCAGTCTATCCATCTGACGCCACCAGGTTGCACTTCAGGCTGTCCAGGAGCTCAGTGATGCCCTGGTCCAGATCTGGGAGGAGATCCCCCAGGACACCATCCATTGTCTCATTAGGAGCATGTGGAGGCCATACAAACTACTGAGTACCATTTTGAGTTGCTGCAATGGAATTTTGGTTAAATGGACGAGCCTGCTGCATCATTTTTGTCTTTGAATTCAACCCTCTGTAGGGTGATCATATTCATTTCCATCAAACGATGTGTTCCTAACACATTACCCAGTCTATACGAAGAAAGATATTCTGCATGATTTTTTTTTTTTTATGTGTTTTCAAAGTGTTCCCTTTATTTTTTTGAGCAGTGTATAAAGATAGTTTTGGTTAACCATTATTCTTTTACATTTTTATGCATTATGCCTTAGTAACTACTCACTACTGCTGTGCACTCATTTTTACGCTATGGCTATATCTAGTTCTTACACAACATATCAGGAACAGTTTACCAATGACTGACTCAGCGCTGCCAGATAAGGGCTTAGTCACCCATTGCTAGGTCACCTCTGACTGTGTAGACATCTCTAGTGCTCAGTCTCTACACACCCAGTCAAACATGACTCTGTATTCCACATTACTGCACACAAGCCATAAGCTCATCATCAGCTCATCCGAGGAATCACGAGATCATGGCTGCTGGTAATGTACAGTACTTAAAAATGCATATTTGAGGAGCCGTGTTCACTCATTTGTAACTGGATGTAGATCCTCTGTAGGAAATTCTTCAGTGCATCAAAAAATCTCAAATTTGACCACAAATCAATTAATTTATATAGTACAATTCTGAATTGTGTTTAGAGGATTACTATACGGGATCAATTGTTTACATTACACAGTTGTGGGTCATAAACAGTAAGAATGTTTTTTCCTATTTTACTTTTGCATATAATACACCATAATTATAAGATAAAATGATCATAGATCAGCCTTCCATCCTGGACCTTTTGAGATTGTTTCATTCTTTCATCCTTTTAACTTTCTATTCTTTATACTTTACACGTTTTCCTAACTTGAAGCATGGCTGTCAACCACTTCTTCTTTTCAAGATTCCATTCATTCACACTTAAAAATGCCAATTTACATTTCACACTTTAAGTGAAACTGTGGTATGTTATAAGCATTTTTCACACCGTTTGAATAGAAACAGACGTGCTCTGAATTGTGACTGTGCTGTTATCATATAATCCAAATGGGCTGTAAGACACATGGTTAAGAAAAGCAGTGACAGAGCGGTGTTTGACTGGCTGTGAAAGAGAACAGAGAACAAGCTCTGCACCACTGTGTTCCCCTTATGTCCATATGGCCATGCATGCCTCTCCTTTCAGCTACTCGACTGGTGAGCTAAGTAAATGGACTTAATCAGATGAAACAGGGGAATTCTTTTGCAATCCGTCTATCTTTCTCTCTTTCCTCCTCTCCTTCTCCTATCCTCTCTCTCTCTTAGAGTAGGTAATATTATACATCTCTTTGAAGAAGTGAATTATACATAGAGATTACATAAAGTGTTATGCACCATCTCATGAATTTCTCATCTAACACATTTCCTCTTAATAATTCATGCTTATTGCCAGGGCTTAAAATGAGTTTGTCGAAGATTTCCCCCAGATGTGATTAGCCAGGCTAAGTGCACTGGAGCGACAATCTGAGTTTAATGCTCACACTGTCTGGTTTACATGTAACCATGCTGAGACTGGACCTGTCTTGTACAGATTTATTGTGTGGTGGGTTTCTTGTTTGTTTTGTTTAGTATGTGGATGCTCTTTTGGCAACAGTCATTTTCATTGACTTCAGTATTACCTGGACAAAATTATTTCTACAAGAGGAGGTGGAGTAATGTCATTTTACCATCGGGCGTCAATACTGCTTGTTATAGATTCACCCTGGATGTGAGACTTTGATGTATGTGTCATCAGGCCAGAAAAGCCAACTCAACATACACACCTTGAATGTGTTACATTTTTATTTATTTTTGATTATATTGATATATATAAATGTGTGTGTGTGTGTGTGTGTGTATATATATATATATATATATATATATATATATATATATATACATATATATATATATATATATATATATATATATATATATATATATATATATATATATTGATTATTTAAGTTAACACCCAGCCCCCTCTTTTGCAGGAAATGCCATTGACAGTACAGCATTTCCACCTTTGCGTTATGCACATGTTGATCAGACAACATTTATGTAATGTCTAACAGACATTCTATAAAACTAAAAGCGTTAAATGTTATTGTAGGTCCTGCAGCAAATTACAGCAAGACCTTTCTAGATTTCTAGGTAAACTAAAATCAGCAGTATTTGAAAGTATGCGATTCATTGAGGAAGATGGGAAGTTCATTAGAAGAAAAAGACACATTTTCAACCTTCAAGTGACCTTCAAAATAAAACGCAGCAAATGGATAAAAGCTTTTTCCTACTGTTTTTGTGATCCATGGGTCATGGTACATCTCAATCCATGGTTCAGATGGAGTTCTTGTATGTGAAAGCAAACCAGCGATAATGGTCTCCTCCTCAAAATGGGTCCTGAAAATCTGTCCTATGTACAGACTGACTGAGCTGTGTTATTTCATAGTTTGCACCTGGTGATGAATGTATGTACACAAAAATCATAGTTTTATTTATCACAACTGTTTACCTAGCAGTCCTAAAGGAATCCAGTGTGTCATTAGCTTGGGAATTTATTGCCAGCTTTTTTCCAGTCATTTTATGTCTTACTGTCGGGGACTGAGGTTTATCAGTCATATGTTTTCTTACTTGCTTCTTTTATGTAGTATGCAGATGAGCATTTGTTGACCGTGTTTTGTAATGATTTTAAAACTTTTCAGACAGAATTACTTTTATGATGGAAGGTGGGAAAAAGTAAATTTTCCAGGAGACCTCTGTAATGTTTGAGTGATAAGAAATCTTGGTTTAAATTGCGCAGATACAGGTGGCAACTCAAAAGCAAATAAATGCTTCTTTGAGTGCCCCCACACATAAGCTACAATTCCTTCTCCACAGGCAGCTTCCACAGGATTAATATGACCTGGGTTTTTTTGGGGGTGGTTTTTGAGGGAAAAGCCTCGAAGGACTTCAGTGACGTGGGAGCGCACCGTTTGTAAAAATAACTGACATAGAGGCTTCAGACAGGACTAAAATCACTAAGAAAGAAAAAGGCATACCTTGATGTTGTAAATGAGCATATGTATATGTGTCAGGAGGTTTATTGTTTTAAACGGGTTTGCTTTCCCTGGTGCCATTAGCACATGTTTATTAATCTACCACAGCACAAACATTTGGCCTTATGTGTAATGGGTGCCAGAACTGTTTTAATCTTTCAGCTCTGTTATCTCTGAAAAGAATCTCCCTCGACTGCTTAAACCCCTCGATAGTGGAACATCCACAAAGCAAATATAGACCAAGATGTTTTCTTTCTGCAGATTTCCTCTCCTCTTTCTCTCTCTCTTGCTCTTTCTCTCTCCCACCCTCTCTCTTTCTGTCTGTTAGCGTAGAGATGCATAAGTGGCCGAGGCCTGCTTGCTGTCTGTGCTCCAACATTCACTTAACACTGCCACCTAAAGGCTGGTAATATAGTGCATTGCAGTAGAATGTCACAGCATTAATGATTTAAGCTAAGCTTTCCCACTGTCTGCAGCACCATGAGTGGCTTCGATGTCCAGGTGATTGTGCTGGGCTGTTATCATTTTAGGAAAGAGCTTTCAACAGAGTCATTTTCTTCTGGCGAAAGCAAAAAGCACACATGCGTGACGAGGCAGGATTTACTGCTGTCAGTCAAGGTTCAAGAGCAGCACCAAGCAGTTTCACTCCATTCAGAGTAGAACTCCACAGTCAGATTAGACTTTATACAGGTGTCTTTGGGCAGTTCTTGACGCATGGCAGTGCAGCAATAATTTTATTGGCTATGAGGTGAATGTTAAAGTAGTACTTTTCCCCTTCCTCCAAATGTAGTCCATTACTTAAGGCTGACATTTGTTTCTTTAGTTTTGTTCTGGAGCTACAAGGTTAATGTGGCTAATAAATAATGAAAGCTGTTCAATTAAAGTCAGGGTTAGGGTTAGATTTAGGTTTTGTGTTAGATTTAACATAATCTAATGCATTTATAGAGGTAGTTATAACACAAGGTGGGCATCCACAAAGCATCTGTGGTGGACTAGAATTTCAGTTAATGAAGTGCGGTCTTAGATACTTGCACAGCACCATGTTGGAACTAAACTAAAGAAGCAAACTTCAAGCACCAACCTTATACCTCACAAACCTTATATGAAAACCACCCTAAATAAGCAAACTTGTGATTTTCTTGCCAGTCCACATATGTATGTTTTGTCAATGTATATTCCATTTGTATAGAGTTGAAAGCCATGAAAAGCAACAGGTCTAGTAAGCGCCTTTTCCTCCACTAGAATAACCACACCCTGATCTTGTTGATGAAAAAAAGACAAATTTCCAGTGGGTCATGTTTATAAGCCCATGTTGTATACATAAATATACATCGAGCTTATCTGATGATGTGCTGTAAGGACAAACGTTTTGAGAACGAAACTGACGGTTCTTGGCTAAGTTACTAAGCTATATGCCGGACGTTACTTTTAGCTTTTTTTTGTAGTAACACTTAGCTTTCTGATCTTAATCTTAGACTAGAAGTAAAACTGATATGTAGGAGAAGCCACAAGTTGCTTAGAATTCTCTCTAATGGTTAAAACTAAATTCCTATGATTGTTATGTCCACAACATACCATTGTCGGTAAATCACTATACAGTGAGGAAAATAAGTATTTGAACAGGTGCATGTCCACTGTGAGAGACATTATCTAAAAAAATATCCGGAAATCACAGTGTATGATTTTTTAATAATTTATTTGTGTGTTGCTGCTGCAAATAAGTATTTGAACACCTGTGAAAATCAATGTTAATATTTGGTACAGTAGCCTTTGTTTGCAATTACAGAGGTCCCGTAGTTTTTCACCAGGTTTGCACACACTGCAGCAGGGATTTTAGCCCATTCCTCCACACAGATATTCTCCAGATCAGCCAGTTTCCGGGCTGAGAAACACAGAGTTTGAGCTCCCTCCAAAGATTTTCTATAGGGTTTCGGTCTGGAGACTGGCTAGGTCACTCCAGAACCTTAATATGCTTCTTACGGAGCCACTCCTTGGTTATCCTGGCTGTGTGCTTTGGGTCATTGTCACAGTCCGAGGAAGATTGACAGTCATGTTTAGCTTCTTCCATTTTCTAATAATTGCTCCAACTGTTTTTTCACCAAGCTGCTTGGTAATTGCACCGTAGCCCTTTCCAGCCTTGTGGAGGTCGACAATTTAGTCTCTGGTGTCTTTGGACAGCCCTTTGGTCTTAGCCATGTTAGTAGTTGGAGTCTTACTGGTTGTGTGGGGTGGACAGGTGTCTTTATGCAGCTAAGGACCTCAAACAGGTGCTTCTAATTTAGAATAATAAGTGTAGTGGAGGTGGAGTTTTTAGAGGAGGACTAACAGGTCTTTGAGGGCCAGAATTTTTGCTGATTGGCAGGTGTTCAAATACTTATTTGCAGCAGTAACACAAATCAATTATTAAAAAATCATACATTGTGATTTCCGGATTTTTTTTTTAAGATTATGTCTCTCACAGTGGACATGCACCTAAGATGAAAATTTCAGACCCCTCCATGATTTCTAAGTGGGAGAACTTAGTCGCAGGGTGTTCAAATACTTATTTTCCTCACGGTACACTCACAATGTGAATGCTGTAAACCCTTACCATTTTAAATCCTGCTGCGTTCTGGTTGGTGGTTGGTCTTCCACCACATTCTCTTTGTGTTCTCTGACTTTAGGTTGGACAAATAAGGCCACCACACAAAGTACAGAATCACACAGCGGCCAAGATTCATGCAAAAACATGCCACTTTGAGCCCTGTTCAGTTTCTCAGTGCTTCACTCAGCATTTTACCATTAAAACATTAAATTAAATCTACAGCAAGGCCATGGAACACAGTAGATCAAACGTGTTTTGAGAGAAAGAGAAAAACAAGATAAAGGCAGTCAGTCTTGTAGGTAAACAGACAACTGTTGATGATTTGTTACCTTAGCTAATGTTACTAGCCTTGTCTTTTTCAGCTTAAAAGCAGGTAATAACTGATTCTAGCATGAAACGTTTTGCTTCATTTAGTGTAAACAAGTGGAGCATAAATATAATTTGAACTTGTTTATATTCGTTCTCCAGCATTGCTCATACAACACTGTGGTCTACTGGACCCAATTTGTTAGCTATTCACCATAGAGCAGTGATGACCCTAAAGACGCCCCCAAACCTATTTTGCCTAGTCACAGAGTAAATCAGTGAGAGTCTTCTCATTTGAATATAAAAACCCTGCCCAGAAAGTGACCCTTTCTTTTCAGACCAGAAAATCTAGATTGAAACACACTGTACAAAAGATGAGTTCAGCCGTATTTCTCCCAATCATCATAGATGTCTTTCAGAATGTTCAGGGACGTATATTAAAATGATGAAAATCAGTCATATGTCTTCTTTAAGTGCTGTTTTGTAACTGTGGCCTTTTTGAATCAGCGAGGGATTCCTGCTACGTTTTTTTTGTCCCTCAGACAGAAAATGCTTCACTGGTTTCCACCTATGTGTCAGTGTTTAGGTGATAGACTGTTCAAGCAAAGCTACCTGTCTTTCTTCTCTCTACTGTTTGTGACAGAGGTCAGGAGGTTGTGGGTTAGAGGAGCAGAAAATAGAGATAGAATGAAAGAGGAGAAGTGAAGGTGAAGGGAAGATAAAGCAGGAAATGATAGAGTGTAAGATAAGGCTGATTATGAGACTGTGATAAGATAGACTGATGAGGAAAACTGAAGGCGTGTGTATGTAAGTATGTGGAACAATAGAGTAGCTGACAGCAAAGCAGCAGAAAGGCTGGAGGAGTCAGCGCTTTCTTTTGGCCAGAGCGCACTCTTCACTGGGGAATGATAAGAGGGCCTTCAGCCTGCTACATTCATTCCGAAGCAAGAGGGTGTGTGTGTGTGTGTGAGAGAGAGAGAGAGAGAGAGAGAGAGGGAGAGAGAGGGAGAGAGAGGGGGAGAGAGAGAGAGAGAGAGAGAGAGAGAGAGAGAGGAGTAAGAGGGCATTGATTTTGTGGGGATGAGATTTAGGGGTGATGGAGCACTGAGGACGGAGGTGAGTCATTATCACTGAGACTGCAGACATCGGCATCTTCTCTCGGGGGTGGGAGTGTGTGCGTGTGTGTGGGTACATCAGTTGTGTGTATTGGTTTGGATGAAATCATTTTTTGTGAGTCATATTCTGCACCTTTTTCCCGTGTTTGCTCTTAAATCAATTCACAAAAGTATGTTTGTATGATTGCCATTGGGCTGTTAATGGGGATCTGTTAAGCTTTAAACTTTGTTTATTGTGTTATGGAGCTTTTGGTGCATGTAAACATTCTGCAGAGGCCAAAAGTACACACCAGAAGGAGAAACTCGCTGCCACAGAAACTGCTTTTCTCAGCTGTCTGAAATGCCTTTTTTTCAGTTATTTTAGATCATCTCGTAACTCAATCCTTATTACTTCCCATCTGGCTAGCTTAGTACCACTCTGAAACATCCGCCAGTGTGCAAGGCTGGTTCTACTTCCTCTACCAACTCTACCTGAGTTTTAGGATCAGACTCTGGCTAAAGTGATACGACACAGCTGAAAACATTGTAAAAAAAAATAGCCATAGCAGTGTGGGGCAAAACTTGTAGCAGGATGCCGCTCTGCCAGTTGCACACTAGGCTCATAGGGAGACGGTGCTTAAAGACACAAGAGCCGCAACAGACCACTTCAAACATTTCACAGCATGAACACGTACAATATAAGGAAAAAAGTGTTTAGATGTGTTTATAGTGTTCAGATAAATAGTGAGATTATCCTACATTTTGCTAGATAACAGTATGATATTCAGTGTCAGAAGCATTTGGGATTACTTAACAACTAGACACAGTTTACTTTTACATGTACAGTTTGAGGTATGTAACTGCATCTCTGATATGCTCCCAAGTGTACCTCTCTGTTTGACTTGTGGGTGCATCCTAGTCTCAAAGGCCTGTCATCAGAGTCTGGTGACTGATAGCCAACTACTTTGACAGGAAGAACAATTTGACTGTTACGCAAAAAAACTGACCCCAGTTATGGGCAGGGGATTTTTCATAAGGGGGCTTTAACCAAAAACAAAACATTACAGGTAGCAAAGGGGCTAGCAGACTCACAAGCCTGTCTCTAATTTGCGAAGATAAGTGTAAAGCTACCTAATCAGGTGTCTTGGGCCCAATCCCATTTGTTTTTTTTACCCCTATCTTTAGTTTTACGCATCAATCAATCTAACGAACGACTAAATAAACAAGAGCACGAAGAAAGACTACATTTATCCATTAACAGGCTACTCTTAACGGGATCTTCCTGGTGGTTTAGGGTGGTTAGGATTTTAGTTTTTCTGAGGGTTAGATTGTTTGACGTTAATAAGTTCTAGCAGACTTTTAAACGTGTGTCACCCTTGGTTGAGGGCCAAGTGTGTGAAGAATAAGGAAGATAATTTACACCATGCTGAACTGATTTCTACAAGGTATAATAAGCTACTGTAAGCTGCAGTGGCTTATTTTGATTTTTTTGTGGAATGACAAACAGCATAGGCATTGTTTTTTTTTCACCCTGTTTGCTTTCAAATCATTTCCCAGAAGTGCTTTTTTTCCGTGTCACCCTTTTAAACATTAACAAGTTTGTCATTAGCTGTGAGATCCTTCAGTTACCAGACCTCCACCAGGATGTTTGATCCACATGCAGACTCTGCGTTGAAAAGAAATTTGGAGAAATTCCTGCAGGGTTCACATCAAACTCCAGGAAGTGAGCCAAATCCCTCATCGCTCCAGCGAAAACAAAAAATAAATAAGTAAGCCCAAAAAAAGAGAAAAGGGTGAAAATTCCCACCGTCTGTCATCAACTTAAAATTTAATTTAATCTTTTCTGAGGCAGTTTTCTCATCTGTCCTCCACGTTGCTTTGCCTCAGAACACCAAGATAACCACCAATTCTTTTGTGGCATCCCGTTATGTGGCACTTGACATCAGCCTGGCACCCGTTCTCACAGTGAGTCATCAGGGAGAGGCTGATGCTTTGGTGTCTAGACTGGAGCTCGGTTCTCCTGGAGCTGCTTAAATGAAGTCTGGTTTAACTAAACCTCTCTGGGCATGACGCCCGCTCAGAGCAGTGTCTGCCACAACATGGGGTGTATAATGAGTGTATTCATACATCCCGACTGACGGTGGCTACTGTAGCTGTGTGGATGTAGAGTTGTTTGCTGTCATGTTGGGTTAGGCATGCATATATACGCTGTGGTATGGAGGTGTGATATGTTGTCAGTAAAACTCTCTCTGTCTCTTTCTCTCTCTTCCTCCCAGCTCTCAATCTGCTTGGACTAAATTGGCGTCTGAAGCCTACAGATGGGCATCTCGTCAGCACCGGCCTTAGCACAGGCATTCCTAGCACTGGTGACGTGGCAGCAGTGCCCTCAGGAGGCAGAGGTAAGAACAGCTTACATCCCAGCGCGCCGTAATGTCTAAAGTCCCAGTGCTGAAAGGGAGGTTCTGATGACTGACTTTTAAAACTAGTCTAGGTAAAGGGTAAGTAAAGGGTGAAGAACAATAAAGTGGTTTGATGGGAAATACAAACAATTGAGCAATACAAAATAGACAAACACAACTCACAGTTCACAGTGGGGGTGATAGGAACCAGACACCTAAAATATTTAATGGCTTTGAAAGCTCCCTAACACAAAGTAATCCTTGACATGGCTATAAACCTAGAAATGATCTATTCGTGGATGAGACAGTGCTGGATGCATAAATTGCATGTAAAGCCAAATAATATTTTATCACCTTTATAAGAAAATCATATTTTCTTATAATCAACAATACATATAACATAATAACTAAAAAAGCAAATTTCACTTATTTATTTTCATCATTAAGCCAAGATATGATAGATGTCCAGTTTGTTTTTTTTAGTTGTATACTGGAGCAAATACCATCAGGCTAACCATCTTGCAAACTTCATACATAAACAATGAACGTGTTTATGTGCACTTACTTATCCAATTATATAAAAATCAGATTTCTGCAGTTATTTGGTTATATGGTTATTCATGAGGTCATGTAAACAGCGTACTCTGATTTCTTATATCGGATTAAGGCCCAGAAATCTGATTATGCTGATTGCCCTGATTTTGCCATTTTTTCTCAGTGTGTCATTTCATCAGGCTTAATGAAATAAAGGATTTAAATATTTCTCATCTTCTAGATGATGCTTGTTTATATTTTCTGCTAAACTGCCTCCTTGTTTTTAGTAAAGCCGCAGCTTGGCATTTAAGGTTTTATGTTACGTTTATGTCATATCTTATTCTGTGACTATTGGCTGGATGCAAAGCAGAAATCTAATTACTGCCTGAATCATGTAGACCCAGTATTTTCCCATGACCTTATTGCCCAGGAGCATGTAAACACGTTCACACAATCTGATTTTCTGCACTCGTCTGATTATTAAGTGCATGTAAATGCATTCAATCACACGCATGCTTTAAAATCCTGGCTTCTCAGTAACTGCGACTGCGTTTTTTAACTATGAGATATTTTTGTTCCTTTTTTTAGGCAGTAGTCACACAGTGTCATACAGTGTCATGAACCACAAAATCCAGTCTATTTGAGTTTATGTAATAAGTCATTGTGATTCTGAGTAAAGTGTGATGATTTCGCAATACAGTTTACTGTATTCATTATATTAGGCAAATTAGGTTACATTAGCAAAACTAAAGGAGCAAAGTCTATGAAAAATGTCTATGTCTTAGCTGGCTGACTACAACTGAAGTAAAGAGAAAATTGTTTTAAAATGGTTGAATCATCCCCCGAAGATTATATTTGGTTTGTGGAGTGCACCTTGTATCCTAATAACACAGTTTCTATATAGCATAATGTGTGTTTCATGGCTAACGGGAAAACAACGAAAATCTGACAGTGGAATGTACCTCCCTGCCACTGTATTTACAAAAGATTGTGATGTAGGCTGTAACCTTATTTGTGTAATCTCTGTATCACACCGTTTTGTAGCTTTTTTGGAAGCCAGAAGTTATCTAACCTCAGTCCTTTTTCAGACACGAGGCAAAGAAATAAATTCATCTTATGGCCAAATGTTCAGACAGTCTTTGTCAACCTCACCCTAAATAAGCCTTTGAAGTTTGAGCCTGCTGTAATAAAATCCTGTAGTATTACTCTACCTTATAAGCAGACATGGTTCTCTCTCTTCTAACGCTGTTTTTGCCAGCCAAGCAAGATTGAGACGCTGTGGGTTTCACACACCTTAACCATCTTCGTGCAATGTCTTCTTATAGCTGCAGTCTCTACACAACAAAATTAAGGACCATTTCTGACCAACAAAACCAAGACCCCCTGACTCTCGCTCACATACATGTGTGCATGTAGTGCATCATATATGGAATACTACAAATAACACTCATGATTTCAGTTATTTACACATAGAAACAACCAAAACAGTATAATCTGTAACATCCATATGCATACATGATGCTCCTGCACACAGGAGTCAGATTTGTTATCTTTCAGCTCAACAAGTGCATGTGTACAGCTGGCCATGAGGTGGGTTTTAACTGCATGTCACTGTCCCATCTTACTTCGATACTGCAACACCACCTCTTGTTGCAAAAAGCCTTCTTATAATCGGCATATACCTCTTTGTTTATTTTATGCATTGTCATTGTCACTGTTCTAGAAGTACTTACTGTACCCCTCATATGCTGAGAACAAGTGTATCGTGATGTAATTTCACAGGATGATGAGACCGTATTGTCATGTCGCCCACCACTCATCTTTAGTGTTATCACTTTCGGGGGACAACAACTCCTACTGACCATAAGCAAGAAGTAACACTGACCATTGTGCACGCACACACATAAATACACCACAAAGCATGTCTGAGCCTCTGCTCAGACTAATCTCTGAAACTGAATACACCCACGAAGAAGACACACTGAGAGTGTGAATGAGCGCAAAACACACAGACCGACTGTGGACGGACCATGATGTGTGTGCACGCATGTGTGTCTCTCAGTAATTGTTGATAAGTGGAACAGAGCTCTCCCCCGTAGAATTGGAGGAACGTAGGCGTAACGTGGGCAGGAAGATGGAGTGTGAAATGGTTTTTGAGTGTGGGAACTCTGTCTGTTTCTCTCCCGCTCTGTTTCTGTGAAGTGTTTTCTCCTGCAGTCTCATGAAAGGGGTTTGATGGAGAGTTCTGTGGAGACTGAAGAGATGAAGGGCCTACATACACTGCCGACGAACACTCATGTTATAATTTTATCTTAAAATAATACATTTCAGATGTTTGCATATTTAGTTTTGCACAGGTGACCAACAAAAGATGATAAAAGCATTGGTTTGCTACATAAATCTCATGCTCTGGTTTGGTCCTTTACGTCATCATTATAGTGGCCAATATCGAACATCGGTCTGAATAGACCTGCTTATCCAGCACAGTTGTCCTCTACCATTCCTTAAAATTAATCTACATCTTTATTGATATTGAACTTTAAAGTGTTAAAATAAGACAGCAGGTATCAAAACAAGTGAACAAAGTTTACAAAATATATATTCAGAAATTCCAGGCTTTTTATTGAGAAAACCAACCAAACAGGAACAATAAATGATGAAAAATTTTGACTGGTCATTGCCACATACCGGACCGTTTACAAAAGGCTGTTCGCATTAGAAGCCTTGTTTATATTCTTGTAGGTAAGTGTCTAAAATCTGCTTAAAATTTAGAGGATCTGTATCCTACATAACATCCTAACCAGCTGGGTAGGCCTTTGTCACGAAGATAATTTACTCTGGACAGCTCTTAGCTGCTCATTATTGGAGTACCACAAGAGCAAAAAAGGGTCAGATTTATTTTGCTGGGCTTACTGGCACTGAATTTTGATATAAGCATTCTCATTGAGGTCACATGACTACAAATTGTTTCCTTGTCTGATCTAGGGCTCCATCTAGACCTCTAGGCGTAACGTGGGCAGGAAGAGGTTGGTAGAGGTTGGTGTAGCCAACGGGTAACACCACTACCCAGAGTGCCATCTCTACATGTGGGAGACTGGGGTTCAAATCCCGGTCTAGGTGACTACGCTGTGCTGCACTAATAAGAGTCCTTGGGCAAGACTCCTTACACTACACCGGCCTACCTGTAATGTGATTAACCTTGTAAGTCGCTCTGGATAAGAGCGTCAGCTAAATAATGTAAATCTGAAAATGTCTTGAATTTTTTGTGTCCTACAGCTCCTAAACAATCACATCTGTCATATTAAGTCAAGTTGCATATCTGCTGCTTCAGCCTAGTAATAAGAGCCAGAAAGGCCTGCTTTCTCTTTCTTGACTCCTGACCATAAAGCTTTTATTTAGGCTTAAAGCTTCCTATTGATCAGGCAACTAGACAATTATGCCACACTGGAGCTGTGAAATAACATGCAACGAAGAATGAAAGCATATTGTCTCTGTCAAAAGAAAAACATGTACCTCCATTCTTCAAAACATTCTTTGAATGTGAGTTCATTTTCAGTGAAAGCTAATTTAAAGAACTAGTCCATTCATCATTAACTTTTCTGTGTTTCAGTGATGGCAAAAATTCCAAATTGCCACATTTTTTCAACAACACATTACACATTTTTTAAAAATGCTCTCTCTCATTGCAAGTATTTGTTCTTCATCTTAATGCAGCCGCTGTCTTTGGATGAGGAATAAAAATTGGCAGATATAAGGAAAGTGTTACCTCGTGTTGCGAATACAACATTTGGCAAAGTTATAAAAGCACACAAGCTCCAAATGTTTCATAACGTAAAGTCAACCTGTACAACGTACCCATATAGAGTATTGTTTTGTTACAGTTTGGATGTGTAAGGCTAGTTACAGGAAATCCAGTCTAATGTGTTAGAAGAGTATGTGTATGTGCTCTGACTTGTTCTTCATGTTGTTTTTTTTGTACACACTTTGAGTGGTGGGGTGACTTATGTAAAATTCTCTTGTCACATGGATGCTATATATGGACAAAACAGAGATCATCTACTTTGAGAAATGAGACAAAATATTAAAGCATCCCTGACCAAAATTTGAAAAGTATATATGCAGATCGTTTGAACTGATTGCAGAAAAACGCATGAAAGTTTTCAGATCCAGAGTACAACTTACTTAAAAAAGCTTACACAAAGATACGTGTCCCTTACCTTGCAGATGATACTTTATCATTCTTTTTATGTGTTCAGAGCATCACAGCACACAGTCTGCTTTCTCTCCCGCTCCCTCTCACTCTCTGACTGCCTTTGATTGTTTGTATGTGTGAGAGCTGTAAAAGTACATTTCTTATTGTGTATAAAGTAATTAGTATAAAAACCAGAGCAATGTATCACAGTAAAGCAGTCAGGATAAGTATTATTGTTGCTTATGTTCTTTAAAAGTAGAGCAGTTCTATATGCGTATAAAACACAGTTTGGTGGCTGCGAATAGAAGGTTTAGATTAGAGCTTGAGACTTATGTCACCCTATAAAAATGTATATAATAATAATAAGTAATATAATTATAATAAGTACATATATATGTATAGAATTTGTACATTCCAGTTTAAATAGGCTGAATGCTGCTGATAAAATTAATTGTAGTATTATCTGTTGAGGTGCTATGCTTAGATTTGTCATTAAAGGAGTAAATACTGAATAACAGAAAAATGTAGTTGTTTATAAGTCATTCCATTCTGTATAGGTTTGCTTACTTTTAGACCGACAGATGGAACAAACAGGTTTAAAGCACAGAGGGCTGTAGTGGGAGCACTAAGGCGTCAGGTGTGACTATGTGGCAGGAGCAAATGGTTTACATGGCTCACAGGTCAGGTAGGAGGGCCCCTTTTTGAAATTTTGTTTAGGGCCCCAGGGAAGACCAGCTCTGCTGCCACGTCTGAAAGCTGTAGCACTTGAATGTTCTGTGTTAGTTACTCAAGTGCCTCTATCGTGTGGTGTGCTTGCAGTTGGAGTGTTGTCTGGAAGGCACAGATATGGAGAATGTTTTGGTTCAAGTGGAGTTGAGTTGACTCTAAACCCTGTCTTGAAGGGAATAGAGGAATAAGAGGACAAAGAGAAAAAGAGAAAAGAATGGAGAAAGAGGAGCAAGAAGAGGAGGGACAGGACCTGGTTTTATTGGTTGTGATGGGAGTGGTTCTGCTCGGCTAAGCCCATGTCAGGAGAGTGATCCTCAGCCAATGCAAGCGAAGAGCAAAAGCCCCTATTACTTATTTAGCCTCCCTCACTCTCTCTGTCTCTGTGGCTCTTTCTCTCTCTCTCTCTCTCTCTCTCTGCATATCACTCTGTCCATGTGCCGTGTTAATGAGAAGGGCTGGAGCAGACTCCCACTGGTAAGGAACCAACGCAGCTTTTAACAGGCCTGCCACTCAAATCTGTCAGGGTGTGCGCGTGTGTGCGTGTGTTCTGCTGCTCAGACAAGAGCTGATCAGTGTAGGGATAGAACCCCTGCTGTTTCTAACCCTGTCTCCCTCTTCCTCTCACTCTAAATCCCTCTCTTCCCCTCTGTCTCCCCTTCGCTCTCTCTCTAGTTTAAATGCAGTGGGAGTTTTTTTGCAGGCAGGGAAATAGTGAGTCTCTGCTTATCAGTGTACATCAGACACAGAGAACAGCATGTGGACTGACAGTTAACACGGGGAGAGCCGTCATGTGCTGTAACACGCCAGCCTCACACCCACCAGTTCATTTGCGTGTGATTGTGTTTGTGCGTGTCTGTGTGTGCGTGTACTTGTGTGCTCCATAAAATCAAATTAGTTGAGTTTCCTCAAATGGTTTATGCGAAAGCCTAGAGTCATTCAAGTTAGCCTCATTTAATTTTGTCTGCAGCTTGTACGGATAAGTGCAACGTAAACATCAAGTAGTTTAGGGCCACAAAAATAAATGAATCACGACAAATGTTTTCCAGGAACTACTGGGATGAAGTGAATTGGTTTATGTGACTGTGTGTGTGCGTGTGTGTGTGTGTGTGTGTGTGTGTGTGTGTGTGTTTGTTTTCATGCACCTTTAGGTCCCAGCTTTGTCCCGAGAAAAACAACAGTGACCTAAAACCCAGAATTGTCCTGACTCTTACCAGTGTTGCAGTGTTGCAAATAGCAAAACCATTACTTAAAGTTGAAGCAGCGTTATGCAATATATTGGGAATTGGTATTTTTGCTATTGGGGTTCCCTGTACAGTTGTGGATTGTTATTCACTTTTACACCGCTTTCATGCTTTAAGGCCCAGATACCCAAACTCATAAACAGTAAACAGTTAAACAATTTGATGAAAGTTGAAGGATCCAGAGTCCGACTCGCCTTTGTGTGTATGCAGGAATACGGATGCCACAGATCACGCTCATGAATTTGGTTGTTTCTTTGTATAAATAACCAAAATCTGTAGCACCTGTATGCCTGCATGACATGCATGCACACAGAGAGGCACCAGCAGAGACAGCATCAAAAGACAAATCAGCATGTCCACTTACAAAGTACTAGCACAGGATTTTATTACAAGAGGTCGCAAACTCTTAAAGCTTATGTACAGGGCTCATCTACAAAGCCTTATTAGCAAGGATATTCATTTATTATTTTTACCATAATTTTATTATAATTTTACTATTTTTTATTTACATATTTATTTTACTTACTGGAATATAATAAAAGAAAGGTTTAGAAAAGTTATGATAAGGATGATTAGATTAGTATACTGTTATACTAGTATACTCTTCAAGTTAGAGCAAGTTTGTGCTCCTGTCCATACAGTCCAAGCCTTTTGCACAAAAAAGGTCAGATTTTTCTGGAGTATTATCTTTTCCATTACAGTACATGCTCGAGTGCACATTGCTGCTAAAGCAAAAGGAGGACATATCACCTACCAAGAGCCATTTACAACTTAAACCTGGACTTACTGGCCATTTTATCAGTTACCCTAATAATACACTTTTGTAGATACACAGTAATGAAATTACTATACTCCATCTCTTGTTGCACACACCATCAACCCTGTCTACTCCGTCCTTCTGTGAGACGGTAGGACTACCACTCCTGAGAATGGTATCCCATTCTCAGCACAGCAGTGACACTGACTTAGTAAGGATGTTGTAACTGTAAACCTACAAAGTACACGTATGTGGTAGGTGTGATAGATTAAATTATTACTAGGCATTTAAGGGTGGGTACATAATACTAAAAATAAAGCCTTGATACTCACCCTGGCCATTCTGGTGCTGCTATATTTAAAACTTTTATACACTAGCACAGATGGTTTATCACCATATTACAGTACTTAGTGCTTCGTTTCATCAGCAGAAAATATCATGCTGGGATAAACAGCTATTTCACACACCTGCAATATAACAACAGTACTTATTAACAGAATGTTTTGTGCCCACTCCTTAAACTTCAGAGCTATTCCATTTGCCACAGTAAAGAGTTGTAGAAAGATGCAAGAAAGAAAATGTTTGTGAAAATGTACACAAAAATCACTTATTAGAAATTTACCCAGGCCTGGTGTAGCACCTGAAAAATCTTTCTGAACCTGTGCTATAATATCTGGAGCTCCATCATGCTTCGGTCAGGTAGCAGATGTCTAATCCACATTGGCATCGCATTTTTCCCTGTCTTTAGAGTTGTAATGGATGTTTAGTGAGGCTGCAGATTCTGCTTGTTTTCTTTTATTTCTTTATGTCCCCTTGTCTTTTTATCTTCTACACTCTCTCTCTCTCTCTCTCTCTCTCTCTCTCTCTCTTTCTCTCTTTCTCTCTCTCTCTCTCTCTCTCACTCCCTCTCTGCCTCAATCTCTCTGTGACGCTTCAGGCATGTATCTGTGTATCTGGTGTATATGTGTGTTCAGCTCTGTGATGTTGCAGTATTCTCTCATGGGAGAAAGCAGAGTTAGACTTTGGGTTGATGGCTTTGGCAGCCCACTCTGCACACTCATTAGTACAGAGCACAGACTCTGTGGGATAAAACATGTTGATCTTCCTTCCTAGTCTCTCTGCAAATATTTTCATTTGAAGCAGGACATTTTCTCTCTCTCTTTCTCTCTCTCTCTCTCTCTCTCTCTCTCTCTTTCTCTCTCTCTCTCTCTCTCTCTCTCTTTCCCTCTCTCTTGCTCTCTTGCTCTCTTGCTCGCTCTCTTGTCTCATGTTTTTTCCTCTTTATCTCGGTCTGTCTAATAGTGTCTTTTGGCTTTCTTGTCTTTTCTTTTTGGTCTCTCTTTTTCACTGCCCCACTGTCGCTCTCTTTCAGGGCCATGGTTGTTGAGGAACAGCAGTATAAACAGTGGTGAGTTAGAGGTGGGCCGGAGAGTGAGTCAGGAGGTCCCACCAGGTGTGTTCTGGAGGTCACTGCTGCACCTACGCCAGCCACATTTCCTGAAGTTCAATATCTCCCTGGGCAAGGACGCCTTATTCGGGGTCTATATGCGCAAAGGGTTGCCACCTTCACACGCCCAGGTATGCTTCACGTACTGTAGCACCCCCTCTGCACCTCTGAGTTTGTTCTCTAACCTTCATGTCTTGCTCTGTAGTCTGATTTATACTTTCTGTCTGGTATCAGATCCATAATGAATCCTGCTTCTTCATTTGTAGTATGGAACATTGTGAGGGATCCCAAAAACCTTTCAGTAACCAAGAGAAGATAAAGTGGTCATCCCTATTGAACATCCTCTACAAAATGCATTTTCTTAGCACTAATGGTTATTGCTTTTTGGAAGTGGAGTTTATGCCAGCATTATTCCAATTACAGCAAGTGCTTCTACTAAGTACAAAGCTTTTCCAATTGCTTTAAAAGAATTTAGTACTATTGGTTGTTACACGTTTCTTTTCTGTTTTTAAGGGTTACATAAAATGTGTTTATTCAGCATTTGAAATCATTCACTGATGTCTACATGTAAGTTATATGGCTTTAGTTAGGTTGAAAAATGCCCAGATGTGGTTTTCCACATCTATTTACAACCTTATGTTTTGACTGGATAGAGTGAAAAGAGCTGTTTTTTTCTTTTTTGGTGAGCTTATTAATAATTTGTTCAGCTCTGATCTGATCTCCTGGAGGCACCACAATGCCTTACTGTGCTATTAGCTCACTATGAAACTCTCAGTTTAAGATGGTCTTCAGCAGACATAGTGGACAAAGTCATGCCGCATGGCTCTTTAGTTTCAAATGCTAAGTGAATCTTGCACACTACTATACAAGGTGTGAGACACTGTGTCGTGAAACCTAATCTGTAAGTGTATGAGATGCTTTACTTAATATGATTCTTCTGGCATTTTTGCACATTTCCTTAACAAATATCTACTGCTGTATTTACTGTATTCCGTTACTGTTGTTCCAGTGATTGCTATGCCCATGTATGCTAGACTGTTTGCAAATATGTCATATCCTCTTTTTCACAACTTCTTTGTGCTATCCCAGTGCCATGTACTGTATTTGTCCTGTGTCCTGTTCTGTATTTATTGTGTGTATGCTATCTGTGTTCAGTATGACTATATGGAGCGCCTGGATGGGAAGGAGAAGTGGAGTGTGGTGGAATCTCCGCGTGAGCGGCGCAGTGTCCAGACAGTGGTGCAGAACGAGGCCATCTTTGTGCAATATCTGGACCCTGGCACATGGCACCTGGCCTTCTACAATGATGGCAAGGAGAAAGAGCCAGTGTCCTTTAGTACTGTTGCTCTGGGTACGAGACTATATGGCTTGTCATGAAGAAGCTTGTCATCCCACGATAACAACAGAAACCAAGCTCTTTACCATCCACCTGTACTCTACATCAGTTTGAACCCAAGCTATAGCACAAAAAGTAGTCGGGTTTGTCGTTTTGTATGCCAGGAGAAGCTTTTAGGAAGAAAGGTGCAGTAAAATAGCCAAATAAGTGAGTTCTGTGCAAACCGGAGAACAGGTGGAAGAGTAGGCACCAACAGCGCTATAGAATCATAGCATCAAGGCCTGTGTTGTTACATGGGCAGAAGCCATTTAACTGTAAAGAAGCAGAAAGGAAGGAAATGTTAAGCTTCTCCTCATCTCCCTGTGCTTTATGAGCTGCACACACACCACTTGATGGAGATTTCAACTACATGTTTTCTTTTTGGATCAAATAGACTCTGTGCAGCCATTCACTTGAAGGCCACATCTGTGAAAAAGAGCAGTGCTTGCCAAGTGCCCACTGCTATAATATGGTTATAGTTTGTAAGCTTGTAAAATGACCTTTAATAGTGATAATGTTTGTAGATAATTGCCCACAATTATAAGACTGCTATTGGTTTGACATTAGAATTTGGCTGCCATTAATTTAGCCCATATTTCTGGATAAGCAGATGCAACTCAAACGCCACAAAAACTGGCTGACTTTTAGGACTACAGAAATCAAAGGCAATTTGTAGAGAGAGTGTAATGTATTCATATCAAATCTGTCTACTATGTGATTAGCTTAATCTGCTGTGATCTGTTTTTACACTTAAGTACAGTTAAGCTTGAATGTCAGTATTGAATACTGGCACATGCAAACTCATTGAAACTGGAATAGCAGCATTTCTACCACTTAAGGCTTATTGCAAGGGTGTTTTGTGGACAGCTTGGTTATTAATATGGCTATTAATATCTGCTTGATAATGAATCCAGAACTAGCACATCTTGTCTGTGCTGGTTTAAGTGATTTATATACAGGCTTTATGGCTCATTACGGAAATGAAATTCCTCTCATTTATAGTACAAACAGGAAAAAAATCAATTTAAAGACTTTGCCTTCTTCTCATCTACATTAGTCACTTTGTGTCTTTAGCATGTTCCATCTTTCTGTTCTGTCACTTCGCAGATTCTGTGCAAGAGTGTCCCCAGAATTGCCATGGCAACGGAGAGTGTACATCAGGAGTGTGTCACTGCTTCCCCGGTTTCCACGGCATGGATTGCTCCAAAGGTACTATTGACTGTAGTGGCCTTTTGAAGCGGGCTTTTGTATTGCATTATTGCATTATTGCTTTCTGTTATGCCATTCAGTCCACTAGGCTTTACTGCCTGAGTATTTTAAATAGTGTATTCTGGGTGAAAGCATCACGTGATGTCATTTGTTTTGTGGTTACGGACTAGTAAGTCACACCAGAAACCGCACAGAGACTGGTGGACCTATAAAGCGGGGTCATCTCTCTTAAAAGCTAAATAAATCCATTTGCCCTTAAGCCTGTATATAAAAGTCTATAGATTTACATTAATGTTTCGTTTCTGCTTTCTCTGAGCCATTCTTGCGTATTGCGCAGTGACATAGTCCCAGAGAAAGAACCATTATAAGAGAGAAAGTAGCTTGCCAGCTAACTGCAGGATGGAGCTTGTTTAATGCCATATCTTGCATCTATCAGACCCTGCTGCTGGTGATATTAGTGTATCTCCTTGGATTAATTATATATGAGTCATCTTTCTTTTGCGCCATATCTGTGGGAGTTTGACAGTGGTTATGTGTTGAAGTGTTTATGCCTCGCTGTGTGCATGGCTCTCTTTATTGTGGGAGACTCAGGGTCTCTTACTAATCTTCCCCAATGCTTTTGTATTTTCTTATTAACAGTGATATGTTAACAAAAAGTGTTGGGGTTTTTTTTGGTTTTTTTAAACGGACCACTCATGAACACCCAGTAACTTGTCACATCTCTGATTTCTCCTCTCATTCCACATTTCTTACCTAAACTCTTCTTAACAAAGCTGTTTGTTCTGTCTGTTCTGATTGCTCTACTGGTGTCCCTCCACTTCTGTCTGCTCTTTCCTGGCTGGCTTTTTGCAGCGGCGTGCCCTGTCCTGTGTAGTGGCAACGGCCAGTACAGTAAGGGAGTTTGCGTGTGCTACAGCGGCTGGAAGGGGTTGGAGTGTGACGTGCCAGTGGGCCAGTGTATTGACCCTGAGTGTGGTGGCCATGGCACATGCAGCCAGGGCACCTGCACCTGTGCAGCCGGGTATCGTGGTGACAGCTGTGACGAAGGTGAGAACCTAGTAGCTTTCCACTGTAAAGCACTATTTAGTCTGCCTTAGTTTTACTCTAGGAGGATGGACTTTACTAGCTGATATATGTACATTATAAAGTATCATCTCCATTACTCAAATTACTGCACAAATGATTAAAATAGGCTGGTTAGACATGTCATATACCAGATGAAGTCTACATGTTAGTATTACACAACAGACATGACACTTTATGACAAAAACAGAGCACATGTGTCTATACACAGTACTGTAGATAAGGCAAGCACAGAGCGTTAGACATTTAGGCATGCCGATCTTGTCCATTTAGAAGACATGTGCATGGCTGGAGTAGGGGTGGAATTTACAGGGGTACAGTTCATATCCAGTGGGAAACAAAACATCTGGACCAGAAACAAAGAAATATGAAAAACTTTGCAAATGACCATGTACAGAGACCATGGCCATGTACTCCATGTACTCCCGTGTATAGGTTGCCTCAATGCCTCAGTGTCAGAATCCATTGCCGCAAAAGTAGAAATGGTCAAACTTTTTGAATGATCGACGAAGCATTGTTTTTCTGCATACAGGCGCATTTCTGATCCAGCAGAGCCAACACAGCATCATAACTGAAATACACTGGGGGAGCATGTTTATGACACTGTGGGAGCCTCCAGTGTATATTAACTCTTACCCGGTTTTGTTATTACATTGAAATTGCCTTATTTCAAACAGTCCTAGTGCTACTGAGGGAGCTCCAGTTTTTGTCCAATTACAGAAGCTTATTCACTTTAGAATGACTGTGCATGTGTCTAAAAAAAATAAGAGATTTGTATAAAACAAAGGATCTCACTGGCAGTACTATGTTTCTGAGTTAAACTAATCCTGCTAAAAATTAGGCTTAAGTCACATGCACATGTATAGCCTATACAGGCACACGGCTTCAAATCAAGTTGCTTTGATTTGTAACCATTGTGTTTCTTTGCTACGACACACATATACAAAACACACATGCACACACACAATTTCTTAGTTTCTGCACTCTCACCGAAAACCCCTCTTCCTATGAGATTCTCAATTTCCGTATCTGCTCTGTATCAATACCTCTACCAGCTAGGGTACATACATCATAAGCATTACGAAGGGGATTAAATTGGTCTTATTGATCGGGCTTTTAAAGAATTGGCCTGAAACTGACTCTCCCACTTACTGTGCCGCTCATATGAGTTGCTGCTCCTCTCTGGAAAAGGAGAGATCCCAGAGGTGAGTTTAAAGGAGCGAGGTGAAAGATGAGTGCCTGCAAGAAAAAGAAGGAGACATGAAAAACGTGGCGGTTTTTGTATGAGTGTGCATAGCAGAATCGTCTTGAGTGCTTTGAGGAACCCTCTTGAATGTCTTTTGGCTTTTATGTTTGAATTTTAAACTTTATATCAAAATGCCCTTTTCTGGCACTTATATCCTCACCGCTAGCACCTACTAACATATATGTTCTTTCCCCCTCTCTTAGTGGATTGTCTGGACCCCAAGTGTTCTGGTCACGGGACCTGCGTCGCCGGTCAGTGCCACTGTAAGCAGGGATGGGCTGGGCCTTTGTGTGACCTGCCCAGAGCACAGTGTCCTGACCAGTGCCATGGCCATGGAGTCTACAGTGCTGACACAGGCCTCTGCAGCTGTGACCCCAACTGGATGGGCCCCGACTGCTCCACAGGTATTTTCACTGCTTTTTCAGGGTTTATTTTGTTCTGTTTTTCTCTCTTCTCTGCTGTTCTCCTCTATTCTCCTCTCTTCTCTTCTCTTCTCTAAATAATTTTATTTCATCTTGTCTCATATCATCCATTAGCATTATTGATCCCATTTCCCCTTCTTATGTCACTCTATTTGTTCTCTGACTTGTCCTGTGCATCTTCTGAGATGCCATTTTTTCCTCTTTTCTGACTTTCTCTCTCTTTGCAGAGGTGTGTTCTGCGGACTGCGGGAGTCATGGGGTGTGTGTAGGTGGTGTATGTCATTGTGAGGAGGGCTGGGCAGGTGCTGCGTGTGACCAGAGGCTGTGTAACCCACAATGTGTGAAACATGGCACCTGCAGGGACGGCAAATGCCAGTGTGAGCAGGGCTGGAATGGAGAGCACTGCACCATCGGTAAAGTAATACCGATTTATAAGCCTCTGTAAACCTAACCCTAACCTTCACTTTAGATGCTAAAAAGAAATGTTTCTCTCCTTTCAGTTAGTAAAAGAAGAAGAAGAAGAAATGTGTACCTTTAGCAAAAAACACTTTAGAAAGTCAAGGACCATTCTGCTGGTCTTGACATTGGCTGCTCTCTGGTGTTTATACAGTCAGGACATTTTTGACCTGAAAATGTACAAAAAAAAACACTTACATGCTAAATACGTTCAGACAGCATGCTTGTTAGGTACACAGACGCTGGGGTCTTTTTTAAACAAGGTGGGAATAACTAGCGGGTTGTTGTGTATGTCTCAATTCTCTCACTGTTTACAGTGACCCCAAAAATATTTGGACATTTGTGCTAGGGCAGCACAGTATATCATTTCAGCATTGTCATCACAGTGTGTAGTACTCACATCGCATGACGTGCAGTGTCAAGTAAGACTAATGAAATCATGCTACAACACAAATGTGTCAGGCTACATTTTTTTGCTGCTTGAAACACAAGAAAACTTGCACTGTATCTGCACTCTGATTTAAGGCTTCTCAGATACACAGAGAGGAGCAGTCACAGCTCTCACCTGCTTTTGTGAGATCAATTATAGTGCTTTAAAGTTCCAGAAAAGGTGGTGCACACTCACAAGAGTGTTAAAAAGTAATTTTTCAGCTTTTTAATTATTTTTCGCTTCACTCTTATCATTTTATGATGAATAATGTTTTTAAATAATGCTGTTCAAGAAACTCCTGAATATTCTTTATATCACCATATATATCACACGGGAAAAAATTGCATGTCAGTTTTTTTATTTTGTGCAGATCTACTTTGTGGCGTACTTTAAACTGCATTACGCTCACAATGTTAATGCAAGCAGCATTTATTTTAAACACTGTTCCAAGACTGTAATTGTCCTTCGGCAAAATATTATTTCAGTTGAGGTGTTTCAGATCGTTATCAATTGAGCAGTATTTTGCAGGCTTTGGCAGATTTGTAACCAAATTCATGATTTCATCTGTAAACATTAGTTCATCAGCATCATTGTAAGAAAAGTGAACATCTTAATGTTCCCACTTTTGTGCTACACAGTGCTCCCAAGGCAGGTTTGTTTCCAGACACAGTTAGACTGTTCCTGAAAAAAAGGCAAATTGTAAAAAAAAAAAATTTTTGATCGTCATTCAAAATCAGTGGTCTTTGAATATTTAATGTGGTATTTAGTGTCTTTGCAATCAAAGACAGCTTAAGATTTTTGGTCCAAAATTTTGAAGTTTGCTCACTGCTATAACACATATGTAAAAGCAACCAGTAGGAGGAAGTGATTTGGAATGTGAGGCTTGAAATGGTAGGTTTGGTGTCATTTATGTTAGCCAGTCTGTGGAACATGTTATTATTACCTAGACTGCTAACACTGACAGCACGTGCTAGCTGACAAAAGATGTACACTGGCATATGACAGCTTTAAAGCCTGACACCACTACATGCTTGACCTTCATTGACTATACGGAGACAGGTAGTCTTGTTTTTTTCCAAGGCTCCTAATTACAGACAACAAATTGTAAACCTGAGACATTTAGAGAATAGTTCAAAGCTGTGGCTAATCTTTACTTTACTCATTAAATGGTGATAAACAGTGAGTCAAGTCATATCCAAAAGTGGTGTCTGGCACAGAAACAGTCTTTATCTAATGATTAATTAGTACTTAATATCACATCAGGCATTTTTCTAAAGCTGTGCCGTTACAACAAAGCTTTAAAGAAACTCTATCCTACAAAACTAAGGTTGTGAACGTAGGTTTGCCTTGTGTCCTTGGGTGAGTGGGTGTATCTTTGCAAAGATTATCAGTGTTTTGTGTGTTTTGTACAAGAAAAATGGACTCATACTGCTTCATGTCTGGTTGTGATTCTGTCCCCTTCTCTGTAAGAATATTAATGGCCCTGGCCTCCACTGCTACAGTGCAAAGTGGTTGGTAGAATACTAATAAATGAGCTGCTTCGTTGGCTCAACATGTATGTGTGCGGGTGTGTGTGTGCGCTTGTATATGTGTATGTGTGAATACTAATGAGCCCACTTTCCTCTCTCTGCCACCATTTTCATGTTGTTTAAAGACAATAACTGTTCGAGTAGGGCCCTGGTGGGACACGACCACGCTCAGAAATATGCAGTTGTAACAAGCTCTCTAGGCAAGTAGATATCTCCAAAATATCCACAGTAAGTGGCTCTTCAGCAACATACAGAAAAAAAGGAGAACATTGCTGCATTTCAGCTTTTACTGGATTGCTGAAATCAGTGAAGTACTACATGACCAGTGGAGGATATCACAACACAAGGAATTAAGCTGATATGCTGAAGCCTTTCAGTCTGTGTGTGTGCATGGTGTGTATGTTTGTCCAAGGTTATGTTATGTATAATTAAGTTGTTTGTAACGTTTGGCTTGCTGTCTCTAGTGTGTCAGATTTAATCTTCTACAATTGAAAATCAAATCAAATGTCAAAATTGATCGATTATCTTCTTCTCTCTTCTTCTCCCTCCCTTTCTCTTTGTTTCTTTTTCTCTGTCCAATACGCTCTCTCTCTCTCTTTCTGTCTCTCTCTCTTCCTTCTCATGCTTCTCACAGATGGGTGTCCAGGACTGTGCAACGGTAACGGCCAGTGCATTATGGGTCAGAACAGCTGGCATTGTGAATGCCACACTGGCTGGAGGGGGCCAGGCTGCAGCGTTGCCATGGAGATCTCCTGCAACGACAACAAGGACAACGAAGGAGGTGAGAGGAGGAAGAGAGAGCACAAATCAATTTCAGCCCACAATTAAGCCAAACTAGGAGAAGCACTATGTGGAAACACAGCAAGGCACATTTCTGTGGTGAATTTGGTCCATTTTTCTTTTACACAAGTATGCATTAAAGCCCTGAGATGGACAGATAACATATGAGACACTCCATGTAAAATATAGAGTCATATGAAGTCCGATGTGCCCACATAACAGAATCTGTTGAAGGCTTTTTTTTTTTTTTTTTTTTTTTTGGCAAGAATTCAGAATTTAGAGGTCTAGCACACTCACTTGTAACCCCAGTGGAACTTCTCACTGCGTCTTCAGAGAGGATGAAAGCTGTGTGATTGCACGGCTGCAGCGCTCATTTCTCAATAGCCTTTATTACACTATCCATCTCCGTGTGCTGCCCTTGCAGTGCACTCTCATGCACTCCAAATGAATCAGTGCTTCTTCCTCTCCACTCTTCTGCAAAAAGACTGGCTTGTGATCCGAGGTAGATATGGTACTGTGCAAATCAGGGACCACCCATCATTTAATTTCCTGTCAAAACGAGTTAAATTATTCATTTTTCAGACAATATTTCTGAGAAGATTAGATGCAAGATAAACCACTCGCATGAGGAAAGGAAAATGATTAGAGAAATGTAGAGACGGCGCTCTTACGAACCATGAAAGACCTGGGAGTATATTAAGAGAGAGAGAATATTAAGCTCCACTTATGCTTCACATCTGAAAACAGTTTATAGGTGTTTCTATCCATCCTTCCACCATGAGAAGACAACTCAACACTATGGGTCTGAAAGGATGTAAAGCTGATGTGAAGCCATTGCTGAGAAAGGGAAATAGTAAAAAAAAAATAAGGACAAGCTGAAAGAAACCGATAGTTTTTGCTAAACCTTGGACTGGCCGACTCAGACATTAGCATTAAAACATGGTTAGCCTCCTGAGACCCTGCGTCCTCATATGAGGACATTATATGAGGACTCTGCACCATGATACTTCATGTTTAAAACATTGACCCTTTGGCCTCATATGAGTACATTGTTTTTTGCCAAAACAACTTCTGGTGCAAAGACAATTGGGGGGGGTTGTAGAGGAGGAGAATTTTGAAAGGTCGGCACCTGAAAGCAGCAGAACATGAACGCACGTTGAATCGTTTTCAAGGCAGATGGCAGACTGCTACTGGCCAGAGTAATAAATCAAGGGGGCACATGGCATTGGAGTCTTTCTGGCAGAATGTGCGCTAAAGCTTTTATTTCTCTGCACAATAACAGTTGATTTTAACACACCTTTGTGAGTTCTCTTGTGCTTAAAATGAAGATGTTGTTTGGCAAATTACTGATGCTCCCCCTTGTGGGGAATGATGTGTAAAAAAAAAAAAACTTCAATATTCACATAACCCTGAAACAAACATGTGCCAATTAAAGCTGGAATACATAATGAAAGCAGTCAAAACCTTTGGCACTCTTACATTGCTTACAGACTGCAGAGTATATGTGTAGCCACAGTCCTCTATTGCCCTCTCACAGCTTATAGAGTGACTGTCTCCTTCTAGCAATTTATGGCAGGATCAAAAGGCTGTGTGAATGGATAGCTGGAGCAGGGCAAGCCATCAGTATGAAATAGCACTTGTGTCTTTGGGCTGGGTGAGGTGGGGATTGAAGCTGCCGCAGGCTACAGTGATTATGTAACCGATAAATCAGGGTTAGTTTTACCCCTGATGTGCTGCCCTAAAGCTGCAGCATATTTCTTTTCTTTAGTTTTCTATCTGATATACATGTTTTCCTTTTCATTTTTTTCCTTTGTTTCCACTGATTTGTTGAATTTCTTTTCTTTCTTTCTTGTTTTCCTCTGATTTCTTTCTTTCCATCACTAAGTGTCTTATTCTGCTCAGTTTCAGGATAATGGCTGTAAGAAGGGGAGAGTTTTTAAACCTGGCCAGCACTCTTACAGTGGCTATCACCTTTCTGTCTCCCCCTCACACACTCTCCCATGCCCTGATAAATCTGACTCACGTCCTCTCCGGAGACACAGCAGCTCTAAACGCTAATACTGTTTGTTCTTCGCTACATTTCCCCCTCTCTCTCGCACATTTTTCCTGCCTTTTCTTCTCTCCGTCTCTTTTTTCTTTAGCCCACTATCGAGGGGTTACTTCACAGAAAGCATACAGATCAGAGGGAGAGAGTCGAAAAGTACAAAAGCAAGCAAAAGTTGTCGGCGATGGCCGTTTGTTGCGTGTTGCAGATGGATCGAGGGTGATGCATTTGGGGAGTCGGCTTGAAAGAGTGTATATGCACAGAAAAAGAGGGAGAGGATGAAAAAGAGTTTTCTCTGCCCCTCAGGGTTGTGAGTGATGTCCTCCATGACTTTGATGTAAGTTTGATAGAAATGTAATTAAAGAGAGCCAAGTAGGGTGAGAGAGAGAGATAGAGAGAGAGTGAGACAGAGACAGAGAGAGGCTGAACTAGAACATCATTAGAGTTCAGACATCTCTTCATTATTGTCAACTGATCTCATTATGGCGATAGAAGCAAATAAATACACTTACTCATTCTCATTTGAATGATGAAAAGGAGTTTTTATCATGTTATTTGGTTATGTTGCTTCACATCAAAGAGTAACAGTCTCTGAGATTTAAAAGAATTGAGCTTTGCGAATAAAATGTCAGTTGTGGTTTCACTCTGAGAGGACTGGCTCAGTGGACATCAAAGGGAAGTTTGCAAACTACCCTCAGCTCCAAAATGGGTGTTGGAAAAAAGTTGCATACAGTGGGGTCATATTCGGGGGACCTTGTGTCATTCTAAACTGAGATGATCGTTTATTATTTAAGTGGCGTTTTATTAATCAGTGGTTCCTCATGCTTATAGATGGCCTGGTTGACTGCATGGACCCGGACTGCTGCACTCAGACTTCTTGCCTGACCAACCCGCTGTGCCGTGGGTCACGTGACCCACTCCAGGTCATCCAGCAGAGCCAATCAGCTGGTCAGAAAGTCAGCTCTTTCTATGACAGAGTCAAGGTGCTGGTCGGACGAGACAGTACTCATATCATACCAGGAAGTAATCCCTTCAACACCAGGTGACTCTTCAGTGATTTTAACCAAATGTCAGTGTTAACCCAAATGCTGCTGCTGGAGTACACTTAACATTCACATTAGTGCTTGCAAAATAACCAGACTTGTCTCATCTGTGAAATAACAAGATCTTTGTTAAGCCAAGGATTTAATGTAGGAGCCGTGTAGCATGGCAGGATTGAAGTAAAAGGCAGCGAGCACAGGAGTGTTTATATACAGCAAACTAGGGAGGGTCAAAGATAAAATTATGGAAACTAGAAAAAAACACAGTACCACACAAGAAGAAGGGCTGTGTCCAGTAGTGCATATGGTACCATACTAATAAATAAATAATATTTCTGTTAAGTTCTGGTAGTATAGTTGTTGAATGGGGTGATGCCCAAAATGGAATTCCGAAAAATGCCATGAGAGAAGAAAAATAGTGCATCAACAAACATAATAAACTTAATAAATACACATCCTTGCATGTATAAACACATACAGTGGCATAACATAAAGAGAAACTTACCATAAAGTGCAGAGGACAATGACATCAAACAGATCCACTTTGATGTAGTGAGGGTGTAGCCAAACCATAACTAAATTGAGAAACAAATCAGAGAGAATGAATAATAAAATAATAGATGAAGTGCTTTTTGATAACTTAAAATAGAGGGAAAGGTGAAACCTTTCTCCAAATAGCTATCAGATTTTCTTTTACAGTCCAGAGCGAACCCTGCATATGTGCAGTGCAAGGGTATAAAAAGGAACAGGGCTGAAAAACCCTACTATAGAGGCACATTGAAGCTTGTATGTGTAGATTTGAAAATGAATCAATGTTTCTCTTTTTCTTTCTGTCTCTTTGTAGCTTGGCATCTCTGATTCGCGGCCAGGTTCTAACATCTGACGGAACTCCTCTGGTGGGAGTCAACGTGAGCTTTGTGAAATACCCACATTACGGTTACACCATGACTCGCCAGGATGGCACGTGAGTTAAACCTGTACCACCTCATTGTATTTCTTTTAAGTGGATTCTGCTAGCAGCAGATTGTATAATAGTGCAAATATTGAAGAAACATGGATAAATACAGCAATATAGATAAATAGATGTATTTAGTTTGTTGTTTATGCTCCATCACTGAGATTTAAGGTTGCTCTATTGGCAGAATAGTACAGTAAAACTGTAGCTGTCTCTTTCTATGTACAATTATATAAAGTTTTTCTCCATTTTTGCCTCTGTCTGTGTGTGCAGATTTGACCTGGTGGCCAACGGTGGGTCATCTTTGACGCTCCGTTTTGAGCGTGCTCCATTCCTGAGTCAGGAGCGCACTGTGTGGTTACCGTGGAATCGCTTCTACGCTATGGACACTCTGGTGCTGAAGACAGAGGAAAACACCATTCCAGGCTGTGACCTGAGTGGCTTTGTCAGGCCTGACCCTGTTGTAGTGCCCTCTCCTCTCTCCTCCTTCTTTAGCTCCAACCCCACTGAGAGACATATCATACCTGAGACTCAGGTATATATAAAGTCACTCTAAAGAGCTCTTAAATATCTCACAATACCACCACAACAGTGCATTTTCATCACTACATCTTAAAATTACCAGCATATTGCAACTGTATTACACAATAAGTGCATATGCATCTAAACAGACTGCTCTTTAAATTAAATATTATAAGTGAGTAAGTAATAAAAGATATCCTGGAGCCAGTTTCAGTCAGTCTAAGCAATCTAGTCCTTGAAATGCTTGAAGTGACACATTAATATAAAATGGTAATGTTCATAGTAGATAACACCAGGAAAGCAGGTCACATTGAAGTGAGTGTTAACTGGCTACCACTGGCCACTTTAATATGAGCAAATAAAAGATTAGCCCGGTTAGAGTGGGTAAGTATATCACAGTACTCTGTTATTTAGAGATTTGTGGACATGGTTTGTGAAAGTGGTAGTCCCACAGTTAACAAATACTCTGACAGACTACAGGGATTATTGTAATGTAACATTTTCATAGGTTAACCATTTAAAACGCTGCAGGCTGAAAAATATTACTTTGTATTAAATTATTAATATATACTGTCTATGTGTAATTTTCAGCCTCTTTTGATGAGGTTTATGCAGATGTTTATAATACAACATGGCCTGTACTTTTCAAACCAAAAATCCCCTTCAGGCCCGTATCATGGAAAAGAAATGTTTCTTTTATTTTTTCCAATAAAAGTTTTATGTGGTATGTGAACCTTGTTAAAGTATCAAACTATGGAATGTATGAAAACTAAGCTGCCAAAACATCTCATCTGTTCTTTGATTTATATATTTATTTTGTTGTTGTTTGTGACAAAAAAACCCATCCATTTATCCATAAACCTATCTATATTGCCCTTAAAGTCTTTCATTCTTAACAATGAAGAGAGGTTGGAAAATGCTCATGTAAAGTGATTTTGATACATAAAACCACACATCATAAGTGGATCTTAAATGTAGAGTATGGAGTATCTCCTTGTTAACTTCTCATATATTAGAATAGTCTTAAAACTGTAACTCCATGAGTGTAATTAACATCTAGTGTAATTAATGCCTGACTGAAATCAGCTTTACTGTTGCTTTTGTAAGTTTTGAGCCTGCGGTTTGAGCAAGGGTGATCTTAACTCACAGCAGTGTAAAAGGGCAACCGCTCCCTGGAGCGTGTCTCTAATCGCCTGTAACTTGCTCACCCCATCTGTCTTTGTGGAAATTATTTTCAGCACTCTGAACAGCTGCACAAAGCTGGATTGTTTTCCTATTACATAGATGACACATGCTGTGTTTCTTTGTCATATTTAATTTGTGTTATGAAATAAGACTACAGTCAGTAGGGATTCCTTATTGAAAAAAATCCTGTCTATTGGTTTTCCATTTATTTGTGTTTTTTTGCTCCCTTTCGTCTCCCGTCCTTTCTTCAGGTTCTCCATGAACAGGTGGAAATTCCAGGCACCAGTCTGAACCTGTGTTACCTGAGCTCCAGGGCCTCAGGCTACCGTGCCCTGCTCAAAGTGACCATGACCCCAGCCCTGGTGCCTCTCAGCCTGGCCAAGGTTCATTTGATGGTGGCTGTCGAGGGCCATCTCTTCCAGAAGTGGTTCCATGCCTCACCTAACCTGGCCTACACCTACATCTGGGACAAGACAGACGCCTACAGGCAGAGAGTGTATGGTCTGGCCGAGGCTGTGGGTGAGTACATGGCAGTGTCTGTTCTTAAAGTGTAAAGCATGTGGAGATGAGATTCCTATTCAGACATGCGCTGTGATCAGAAATGGATCATACAGCAGGAATTAGTGATTACACCTAGTAGATGAGTGTACACTTGTGTTGAAGTTGAAGATGATACCTTGTATTACGATTACACTAAATACTTTGAACATTGATTCCAGACTTTTTAATAGAAGTGTATATTACTTTATATAAGAATTTAATATATGCTTAAATGTGCCTAAAGAATCTTTCAGCCTGGAGTCTTCCCTACGATATTTGTTCTATGAAATATAGTGACATTGCTATTCCCTCCTCCACATATCACTTAAGAGGTAATAGAGACTCCCCATCTCTCATTCAGTAATGCCTACTGGAGCTATGTTGTGCTCATCCAATTAGTTGAGGCAATAAGTTGTCCAGTCCCTGGTCAGTGATGAAATGCTAAATTAAGTTAAGTGCTGTGAAGTGTTTGTGTATATTTATTCATTTCTTCTTGCTTCCTCCTCTCTCTCATTTTTTACCTCTATATAGTCTCTGTTGGATACGAATATGAGACTTGTCCCAGTCAGATTCTTTGGGAGAAGAGAACAGCAGTGCTCCAGGGCTATGAGCTCAGCCCCTCTAATCTCGGAGGATGGTCACTGGACAAACACCACACGCTCAACATTCGCCACGGTAAGCTACACACAGTAGCTGCCTCAACGCTACTGGTGTAACTTTTTTGGTTTTTCGCTTTTTGTGTTGAAAAATGCAGCAGATGGGGATGGAGACTTGTAATGTAGTTAGCTAGATGAGCTTTTGTAAACTTAAAATACTAGACAATTTCTTATAATGAAAATAAGAAAATAAGAAGTTGTATCTATTTTTCTTAGTAACCTGATATCTAGCCGTTACATTCATAAATGTGTAGGTTTGGTTATGAAATCTAATCAGCTGAGCCATGTTCTAGGCATTACAAAATACTTAATATTTGCACACTTTTGATCACAAACATCAACTCAATTCTGTATCAGTGAACAGAGATATTAAAATGAACACTTTGTGCATAAATGCAGTAAATGCTCCAAATTGTAATTGGCTATTTTTTGTTTAAACTGAAGAGCAGAATGAGTTCAGAGTCGGTTTAGTGCAGTGACATTTGTGAGTGGTTGGAATAAAGAAAAAATGCCCTTTTAAAATATTACCTCAGTAATTTTGTCTGGTTCGACTTATGAAATACGTATTGTGTCACTCGTATTGTGTCATAAAAATATTTATTTAGGTGAGAGTATATTCTTTTGATGATCTCTCTCTCTCTCTCTCTACATATATATATATATATATATATATATATATATATATATATATAAAAAAATATATATATTTATATATATATATATATATATATATATATATATATATATTAGGAAAATTAAACGACCAGTGGCTTAATGTCACTAAATTAGGGTGTTCTGGTGATGAATTACCACATGTATGGTTTTGTTATTATATTATGCAGTACATAAAGAACACTGACCAACTGCATGTTTTATTACAAAGAAAGCAAAGTCAGTCCTAAAGATTTTTGAAACTTTGAATAAAAACATTGTAGATTTTGATAGTATTGTTATTAGTACTATAGTGGTGCTATTATACTGTATATAGTAATAATGTTAGTAGTATTACGGGTTCTTTTTCTTCATTCAAACTCAACAAAATATTGTGAAGCATACTTGTACTGCCAAAAGTATCTTTACTTATCATCATGTTGAATTTTTTCATACCACCACCTCTAACTCTACAATTTAATGATTATATGACTGAAAACTAAAAATATATAGAATATATGGAATGTATGGAATATATGACGATAGTCTACTGGAAGTTCTATATTCTAAAGTCAGAAGTTTAATTCTTGAAATCTAAAAGTCATGCTAGCTTTTTATCTTTCGGATGCTTGCTTTCAGTATAGTATGGTCACTAAGTTGGAGTCATGCTGTTGTCCTCTCAAACATCACTAATTTTGGCAGCATGCTCTATCTATCTTGCGGAACCAGCTGTTGTTTGTGCTCTCAGGTGTACAATTAAAAAATGCTGCTCAGTTTGTTTGATAAACCTGCTTGTTCAATTAGAAATTGTTTATGGAAAATTTAGCCCATAGGATTAGTCAAGTTTTATGTTTTAGTTAAGGATTGGGCAGATATGTAAATCCATAAATAAAAATAGGCATTAATAAAGTAATGGTGGCTTGTGTTCTCACACTCCCTTAATCAACCTTTGAACATATTAAGAATAAATAAGCTTGGCAATTAATCTTAGAGATATGCCATATCACCCTTCCCTAATCACCTCTGTAGTGATGCACAAACACTTCATACACAAAGATATGAACAGCACTTTAGGATTGTGCCTTAATAAAACAGTGTGTCAGTGTGGTGCCACCTTGCACACATATACACACCCCCACTAATCAATACACACACATGTTCTCATGCTCATTCACACAATTTTTACTTTGAGTGGTGTATGTTAGTACTCATTCACAGTATCATTGAAACGGCATTCATCTAAGCCACATAATCTTGATTCTTACTCACAAAGACAGAATGTTAAGACCAACACAGAAAATTCTACTTAGCACTTCACATGGTCCGCAAACAGATTTTAGTGGAACTTCCTGCGCCTACAGGTTTGAAAATGCCATCTTCAGTGGAGTATGCTGTAAATGATGCTAAAGAAAGACTTGAAGCCTGTATTAGTAAGCAAAGTGAAAGAGTAATCATCACGGTTCTGCCATACCTGTTCGATATGAGACTATTGGAGTACACAGATACTGACTTGACCTCTCTGTAGTTATCCTGTCTGTGTATGTATATATATATATATATATATATATATATATATATATATATATATATATATATATATATATATATATATATATATATATATTACTGTTGACATAATAGCTATGTTATATTTTCTCATGTCCTGGTCTCTTAGGTATTCTACATAAGGGCAGTGGGGAGAATGTGTTTATATCTCAGCAGCAGCCTCCGGTAATCAGCAGCATCATGGGAAATGGCCGGCGGCGCAGCATATCGTGCCCCAGCTGCAGCGGCCTTGCTGAAGGCAACAAGCTGCTGGCCCCTGTTGCTCTGGCCTGCGATGGAGAGGGCAACTTGTACGTGGGTGACCTCAACTTCGTCAGGAGGGTGTATCCTTCCCTCAATACCACTGCCATCCTAGAGCTTCGGTAAGACCAAAGTTGAAGCATGCTTTTTAGGAGGAAAAAATAACCAGGAGTGTTCTTGTTGTGTTCTGGTGTTGTGTAAGTGGATAGCCGATACATTGTTTGGCTGGCATTAAGACTCCACAGATTTATTGCATCAATTCCACTGAAAATTAGTAATGTCTCTTTAAATGTTACACAAGAAAACAACATTCTGAGAAGTGTTTCTGTTATGAACAATAACTGTCTCTGCTTTGAATCGGGGTGCTCTTTTTTAAGAGCTCATCATTGTGAGAATTAGTTCTTTATCTGCCTTATCTTACTTGTCATGCTTAAAGACTCAGGAACTTTGACAGTGATTGTTAGGTAGAGTGTGGATACATATATTTTTTATGAAAAAATATAACTTTTTTGAGAAAACTGAAGCATGTAAATCTGTTGTAGTACTGACCAAAAATATAATTTTAAACATCATCTTAATGCCAGTTTAAGAAATATGTTGCCAATCGTAGAACACTGTTTAATCAAAAATGTATCATATAAGGCCATAATGACTTTTTTTTTCATTCATTAAAACTCTTAGAAAACTTTTGCGGTATTGGTCAGATGATACAGTCCAGTACAATATCATACTACTATGAAAAGGGTGATTTTTTTAAATGGCAAAATTTGAAGTTAATCATTCCATACATGGTGTGTTAATGTTTGTGTGAGAAAGAGCTCAGGAGCTGGCACTCTGGAACGCTGTGATCAGCATTCAGCTTAATTTATACAAAATAATTACATTCAAATAGCAATACCAAAACTTGTACACTTGTACATTTGTCTTAAAGTAGTATTATAGCATACTTAACAAACAACATAGAGAGAAGACGTGTATTAAATGCTCCTTTCTTTTTTTCCATTCCGTCTGCTGTCCTCTCTACAATGAAGAAATAAAGATTTGCGGCACAGGTAAGGCACATCTAACCTCACATACTCTTTTAATAGTCATGTTTTCTGTTGTAGTCAACTGTGCTAATACTGAATAAGTGTATGGTCTATTTTAGAACTGACATCATATTTGCAATGGCAGGAATTTTCATTCTTTTCCTCCACATGACCCTGTGCATTTTATTCACTTTCCCTCCATTTTGCTTTTGATACTGAAGTGGTCTCTTTTTAGACCTTATTTTAGAAGACTCATTACTCTGCTGAGATGAGCTCTTCACATTTCATCATGCTCACCAAGGTGACGGTGCGCTTGGCCCGAGAATATTATTAAGACAAATTTCTCCCCTTTTACTCATTTCCATAGCAACAGCCCGAGCCATAAGTATTACCTGGCAGTGGATCCGGTCTTAGGCGCTCTGTTCCTGTCAGATACAAACTCCAGACAGATCTACCGGGTTCGCTCGCTGAGCGGGGGCCACCCTCTGCTGGAAAATGCCCAGGTAGTGGCTGGGACAGGCGAGCAGTGTGTGCCCTTCGACGAGGCCCGCTGTGGGGATGGGGGCAAAGCTGTAGAGGCCACCCTGATGAGCCCTAGAGGTGAGTGGATTGCACACAAGGTTTAACCTAGGTCTGGTAAATCACTGAAAAAAAGACAAAGATACAAGGTTTTAATTTTACTATTTTATTAGGGGTTTAGTTAGGGAAGGGGCACTCCATTAACGCTTCCAGATGCCCCATGTTTTTTCCACATGGAATGGGTTTTCTGACTTTGCAGTTGATCGAGATAGCCAGAGAAAAAGAGTTGAACATATGCATTCATAAAGCAAGTACATAATTATACAATGTACAATAAGACCAATTAAACCTGTTACTACATAATTACTACAATGAGTTATACATATATCAGATATAAACAGCAATCTAAAAAAATTGCATATATCAGATGCATAGACAGCAGTCTTTTACATGAGAATGCTTCAGATTGGATGATGAAAGAATGAACAACCAATAGATGTTTTCCTTCTCTTTTAACTTTTTACTTTACTATTACACAGACAATTTTATTCTGACAGTGAAAAAAGTTTTTAAAAGGGTTTATTGCTGTTATTATGGCTTATTCAACATGAATCTATACTTAAGTATTTCTGAAACACTAAACCCACACATGAATTGCAAAATGTCAGATTAAAAGCAAATCGTTCATGGCCTGCAGTGGACACATACAAAACAATGGAACTAAATGATACTAAATAATACTAGCCTTCTTATCACAGAGCAAAACTCACTTTGACATGCTGATTTTGGCAGCATGATAGAAAACATCAGACAAATGGCTGAACAGCTCTCTCCTTTCCAAACTGGCACTCCTAGACATGTAGGGTATTAATTATTGTCTTTCTCAAAAAAATGGGAGGTAAAACATTTTAAAAAAACATTGTGTTGGCAAAGTCTGCTATGACAGCGAGATTTGGGTATCGAAATATTCTTCTCACAAGGAGGTTTCGAGATTCTAAGATGTTTGGAAAAGTTGGCTTTTCTGGTAAGTAGAAAACAACACCACATTTAGACATTGTGAGGCAAGGTGAGAATACGCATTGATATTTTAACAAAACTGTCTGCTCAGGTCTTTGTTGTGTCGTATCTGAACCTTCCCTCATGGTTAATAGAGCATAAAGTAGCTTGTTTATCAGTCTGAAGTTTGACATTAATTTTTGTCAGTTTCACAGATCTTCTTGGTGCTTTCTTTTGTGACTCACAGGCATTGCTGTGGATAAGAACGGACTCATGTACTTTGTGGACGCCACCATGATTCGTAAGGTGGATCAAAACGGCATCATATCCACTCTGATAAAGACCAATGACCTGACTGCAGTCCGACCTCTCAGCTGTGACTCCAGCATGGATGTTAGTCAGGTCAGTCTGGACCTCTTTCTATAAATGTACAAATACATTTCTGCCTCTCTTTGAGCTTCTCTGGTATTCTCAGTCTCTCACCCCATATTGCTCTTTGAAATTTGCTGTTCTCCATCGATCTAAGGTTTTCTCCCTCTCCTTCACTGTCTGTTTCCCTCCTCTCTCTCTCTCTGTTTCTTGTGTGACAGACATGAAACAGACGAAATGTAAATTACCTGTGGCCCAGATGTTTGGAGAGATCTGCTTCTCTCTGGAGAGCTTGACAGTCATTGATAAAATAACAAACGATTCTGATTCTCTTTGCTCTCTGTTTGTCTGCCTGCAAAGAGAGGAATTAGACCATCGCTATGGAATTAGCACTAAAATTGACCCATCAAACTGATGGACAGTTCTGTTTCAACATCATTCAAAAGTTTGGAATCTAATATGTTTTCAATAAAAAAAGTTTTCAGTAATATGTAGCCAATTTGGTTGCAGATAAAAGGAATTAAACAGATAGTTCCCTTTCTAAAGTCAGATTGACTGAGCCATGTTTAAAATTGCTACTGTGCGCACATATTGTTTTGTTCATGGAATGTTTGACTGCCATGTTGCTGAACAAACATAACATAAACACTATTAATGAACTACATTGCATGGCAAAAAATATAAATTGCAAGTATTACAAATACATTTATCTATAAAAATATTATCTATAAAACTATAGGGCATTTCGGTGCCATATTATGAAAGCTGTAGGCCTCTTGTGACATTGTGACAGGCTTTTTTTGTGCAAACAATTAAACTTAACACTTAAACAATTAATAGGAAGCTGATATGTCTAATGTATGGGGCAAAAGAAGTTGAGCAGAATTTGTTATTTATAAATTATATTAAAATTAACAGCTATGATGCTTTGTATTTTAGAAATGCTAATGAAGTCTTGAAAAAAAGTACTGTTATATCATTATTGTCAACATGGTCTATTAGTATTCAGTAATACATTCTTATTTTCAAGATACTTTTACAAATCCTGTCTAAAAATGCCCTTTGGTTGTGTTTAGTCATACGTCTTAACAGTCTACACAACTGTTTCCATGAGTGTACTAAATCATTTGAGTTCAAATTTGTGTGTCATTATGCATAGGTACGCCTGGAGTGGCCCACGGACCTGGCTGTGAACCCCATGGACAACTCGCTGTATGTGCTGGAAAACAACGTGGTGCTCCGCATCACAGAGAACCACCAGGTGAGCATCGTGGCTGGGCGGCCCATGCACTGCCAGGTTCCAGGCATCGACTACTCTCTCAGCAAGCTGGCCATCCACTCAGCACTGGAGAGTGCCACAGCCATCGCCGTCTCACACACTGGTGTGCTCTACATCGCTGAGACAGACGAGAAACGCATTAACCGTGTGCGCCAGGTGAGCGCCAGTGGAGAGATCTCACTTCTGGCTGGAGCCGCATCTGAGTGTGACTGCAAGAACGATGTCAACTGTAACTGCTTCTCTGGTGATGAGGGCTATGCAGCCGATGCAGGCCTAAACTCGCCTGCTTCATTGGCTGTCTCACCTGATGGCACACTATACATTGCTGACCTCAACAATATCCGTGTGCGGGCCGTCTGCCGCAACCAGCCCAATGCCACAGCAACTGCAGGCACTGGCCGTTACGAGGTGGGCTCTGCCCTGGAACAGGAGCTGTATTTGTTCAGTGAGGACGGCCTCCACAGGCAGACGATCAGCCTTGTCACTGGCCTGCCACTCTACAACTTCAGCTACGGCATGGATGGAGAGCTGGCTTCAGTCACAGACAACTCCAACAACACATTGAAGATTCGGAGGGAGGCAGGCGGCTCAGTCAGGCTGGTGCTTCTGCCAGAGAACCAGGTGGTGACCCTGGGGATGGATCCAGCAGGTAGTCTGCGCTCTGTGTCCGCCCTCAACCAGGAGGTTGCAGTGCTCAGTTACTCCGGCAACACTGAACTGCTGGCCTCCAAGGCTGATGAGACAGGGTGGACCAACTTCTATGAGTGAGTACAGGGAATTCTGAGGACATTGATTATTGATGTAATTGATTATTATTTTAACTTCATTTTATATATAAAGCATTGATATATTTCAGACCTTAAATATGAACAGCAGCAGGGACCTTAAGAATTGAAAAGAGATCAAGCTGGACTTCTTTTCTCAATCTGCACTCTTTCTTAAGGAATCTTAGAGCCATCTAGTGTCTGTAATACAGTACTGCGCTCTAAGACAAGGACGGTCTAATCCTGGTCCTGGAGATCTACCATACTGAGAAGTTCAGATCCAGCACAACTGTCTCTAATGTTCAGATGCTACTTAAGATTCCATTGCCTCAAACAATGTCAGATTAGGACTTAGATTGACTCTAAATTCTGCAGAGTGTTAGATCTACGAGACAAGGGTGGAGACCCCTGTTGGAGACTGTTTCAAAGCAAGATCTACAACTAAATGCTAAATATAAAATATTAAATACACAATTAACAGTGATTACAAAATAATCTTTAATGTTAACAGATTGAAGAATATGGTAAAATGTATTTCAAGGTATTATCCATTAATATTTAGATGTATTACCCTGTAACACAAAAATATTCTGAATAAGATTCCTCCTGGAATTTCTTTCCTTTTCCTAGACATAGTGAAGTCCAGAAATTAGCATTGGACTCCTGGTCTGTGAAATGAGGCTTATAAAAAACAACCCTATCGATTTCCTTCTTTAGATCACAAATGTGTGGAAGATGGATTAACAGGTCTCCCCTGTCAGACATGGAAAAAATAGTAGTAGTAGCTGTGTCTTCAATCCTAGTTAAGGATAGTCTTGGTTTTTGGTTTTCAGGTATGACAGTGAAGGTCGCCTAACCAATGTCTCCTACCCCACTGGTGGAGTGACTAGCCTTCACCGTGAGATGGAACAGTCAATAAACATTGATATGGAGAGCTCCAACAGGGATGATGATGTCACAGTCATCACCAATTTGTCTTCAGTGGAGGCATCCTACACTGTTGTTCAAGGTAAAAACAGTATACAAAAGTAAATGTACACACACACACACACACAGTTTAATAAATGTCTCTCTGTTGTCCCCTGTTCCCAGTGCATATCACATCCATTTAGCACATAAGCAGAGCAACCAGGTAGACTTGTATCTCCCCTGACAGACGAGCAATGCAATCACTGTGTGTGTATGTATAGTCCAGCAGAGCCTTGTTTAAACAGTAGTTTATAATATCCTACAGAGTCTCCTCAGGGACCATAAGCAGAAACGTTAAAAGGCATAAACCTCAAACCTCCTTTATTTCTTTCTACTAGTGGATTCCTTCCAGTAACTCACCACTTACTCCTCCGAGCCCAGAGCTCGCAGTAAAACGACTGCCTTTGTTGTTTACTCAAGATAAATGAGTTTGAAAGCTTTTCCGAGTTGCCCTTAGATACCCAGCACTTGTAAGCCATGTTCTAAAATGTATTTAAAAGTTCCTGATGACTTTTGAATGTGTAAATGATTGCGTTTTCCAGGTGCATGACTGTGCAGAGCATAGCCTGATGTGATTACAGCATGGAATTGGAACCGAAAGCAGTTGTGCTGCTTTTAGCCCAAACTAAAGCTCTTTATTCCCAGCAACCACATAGGCCCACTTATCACACTCACACATATATCCTGGCTATAATTCTAAATTTTCCTAAAGCCTTATATCAAATAAAATGAAGATTGGTTTATTTTATTCTCACTTGAGTTCCTAATATCTCCCCATTGCCTTTTCACAGATCAAGTCCGAAACAGCTATCAGATGTACTATAACGGCACCCTGAGGGTCTCCTATGCAAACGGTATGGGAATCAGCTTCCACACTGAGCCACATATCCTGGCAGGCTCAGTCAGTCCCACTATTGGGAGGCGCAACATTTCTCTTCCCACAGACAGCGGTCTCAACTCCATCGAATGGAGGATGAGGAAGGAGCTAACCAAGGGCAAGGTCACTGTGTTTGGAAGGAAGCTGCGCGTAAGTATAGGCGCTCAGAAAAACACAGCCACTGAGCTCCTGTAGTGCTTGGAGCTAAAAGACAAATAGAGCTAAAAATAAATTTGCCTGTAACTTTGTACTGGAAATATGTTGAGGTGTTGTTTCTCTTCAAATTTTCAAAGGCCCATGGAAGGAACCTGCTGTCTATTGACTATGACCGCACCACAAGAACCGAGAAGGTGTATGATGACCACCGGAAATTTACACTGCGCATCATCTACGATGCTCAGGGCAGGCCTGCCACCTGGCTACCCAGCAGCAGCTTAGCCCTGGTAAATGTCTCCTACTCTCCGACTGGGTGCCTGGTGGGCTTGCAGAGGGGCAGCATGAGCGAGAAGAGCGAGTTTGACAGCTTTGGCCGCATCCTGTCACGCACCTTTGTGGATGGGAAGGTGTGGAGCTTCAGCTACCTTGACAAGGTAATTTTGATAGTTTTTTATAGGTTTTGTGTGCTGTCTTTCTGTCCATAGGAGATGATAGTTTTTTGGATTTTTTTTGTGATAATGTACCATTTGCCGAATCAGTGTGCTTGGAGTAAAGTGCAAGATGATTTAAACAATACAGCATTGGTGGGATATAAGCTTCCATTACTTGTTACCTACATAATTCCACACTATGTGGAAAAGTGCAAAAGACTTACTGCAGCATGGTGGGATTAATACCCTTTATGTCAAAAACAGTTATACATACAAATGTATTTTTTCATTATTTCTCTCTCTTTGTCCTCAGTCTATGGTGCTGCTACTGCAGCAGAGTCAGAAACAGTACGTGTTTGAGTTTGACACTTCTGGTCGGATCACAGCAGTCACTATGCCCAGCATGGCAAGGCACACCATGTCCACCCACGTGTCAGTGGGCTACATCCGCAACACTTACAACCCTCCTGAAAGCAACGCCACCGTCATCCATGACTTCAGTGAGGACGGGCGTCCCCGGGCAACTTTCTACTTAGGCACAGGTCGTCGCATACTGTACAAGTACGGCAAGCTGGCCAAGCTCTCAGAGGTGCTGTACGACTCAACAGCTGTTACTTTTGGCTACGATGAGACGGCTGGTGTGCTTAAGATGGTTAACCTGCAGAGTGGAGGCTTTTCCTGCACCATCCGTTACCGCAAACTTGGCCCCCTGGTGGACAAACAGATGTACCGCTTCTCAGAAGAGGGCATGGTTAATGCACGCTTTGACTACACCTACCATGACAACAGCTTCCGGGTTGCCAGTGTGAAGCCGGTCATTGGGGAGACACCCCTTCCTGTGGACCTCTACCGCTATGATGAGATATCTGGCAAAGTGGAACACTTTGGCAAATTTGGCATCATCTACTATGACATCAACCAAATCATCACCACAGCCGTCATGACACTCAGCAAACACTTTGATGCCCATGGTCGCATCAAAGAGGTGCAGTACGAAATCTTCCGCTCCCTCATGTATTGGATGACGGTACAGTATGACAGTATGGGTCGAGTCATTAAGCGTGAGCTGAAGATTGGACCTTATGCTAACACCACACAATACAGATATGAATATGATGGTGATGGCCAGCTTGTGGGTGTCAAAGTAAATGACTGGTCCACTTGGCGCTACAGCTATGACCTTAATGGCAACCTGCACCTACTAAACCCAGGGAACAGTGCTCGACTGCTGCCTCTCCGCTACGACCTGCGAGACCGCATCACACGTTTGGGAGACGTGCAGTACAAGCTAGATGAAGATGGGGTGCTGTGCCAACGAGGCTCAGATGTCTTTGAATACAACTCCAAGGGGCTTCTAGAGAGGGCATACAGCCGCACTGCAGATGGCTGGAGTGTGCGCTATCGGTATGATGGCCTGGGACGTCGCGTGTCACGCCGGACCACTAATGGAGAGCATCAGCAGTATTTCTACGCCGACCTTAACTACCCAGCCCGAGTGACCCATGTCTACAACCACACACGAGCAGAGATCACATCTTTCTATTATGACCTGCAAGGTCATCTGTTTGCCATGGAGGTGAGCAGCGGGGAGGAGTACTATATCGCTTCAGACAACACAGGCACTCCACTGGCAGTCTTCAGCAGCAATGGGCAGATGGTGAAGCAGCTCCAATACACGGCATATGGCGAGATTTACCATGACTCCAACCCAGATTTTCAACTGGCACTGGGATTCCACGGTGGTCTCTATGATCCTCTAACCAAGCTGGTGCACTTTGCTCAACGAGACTATGATGTATTAGCAGGACGTTGGACCTCACCTGACCATGCTCTGTGGTCTAAGATAGGCAAGGAGCCAGCTCCTTTCAACTTATATATGTTCAAGAACAACAATCCTCTCAGCGACATGATTGATGTTAAGAACTATGTGACAGGTGAGAGTCTTTGAACAGTTTAGTTGGTAGACACACTGTCTTTCAAACACTCTCTCTTGTAGGCCATTAATAATTATTACTACTTTCTTACAATACAGCCCATATTTTCTATAGTTATCCCAGTAAATAGTATCCATACTTACTTGTGTTCTCTCTGTAGATGTGAAAAGCTGGCTGGTCATGTTTGGTTTCCAGCTGAGCAACATCATACCTGGGTTTCCCAGGCACCCTTTGTACTTTGTTGACCCACCATATGAATTGCTTTCTAGTCAGGACTGTGACAATGCCCAGGTAAGTTTGCTTTGGCACTCCTGTTTAAATATTAAACTCATTAGTAGATAGCAAATTTCTGCAGAAATTACCTGCCCAGTGAGAGCGGAAACTTCACTTGTAGGACATTTGAATATTTATTCTACTTTGGCTTGACAGGTTTAAAATCAGATACCAATTTTAAGGGGCTAAACATTTTGATAACTAATTATTTGTCCAATTTAATGGCATACTTAATATTATACTTCAAACATTAACGTGCACAGTCTGAGAAAGCTAAAAGAAATGGCATACTTTTCCTAGAATTCTTTGGGGTTTTGATTATACTTCAAATATTGATCATTAACGTGCACTTAGCCTGAGAAAGCTGCTAATTCCTCTGGTAAATAGAAAAATTTGTATAACAGAAATAATATGCAAAAATGAATTAGCACCCAATAATTCAAGGAAGATTTTTAAACCTAGAATTTATTCAGCATAACAATTGAAGTGAGTCATGATAGTGCTTGATTTCCACCCTAATTAAGTATTCAAAATGCAATACCCAAAAACTACCATATATAAAGCAGCTATTTGTTCAATGTGTTCTTTGCTTTGTTAGATAAGGAATACAAAAAGGAAAGTAAAATTATTCTGCATAACATATGGCAAAGCTAAAGCATCCATTAAATACAGAAGAACATTTTATGATCTATAGATTACAGAACATGGTGGCACAGATACTTTTACAATGACATATTCCACATTTATGTTCACAGCTGTTTACTGGAGTCCAGCATTCAGTGGAGCGCCACAATCAGGCTTTTATGGCCTTAGAGGGTCGACTACTCAACAAACAGCGTCGGGCCAAGCGGGACAAGCCGGGCTACTGGTTTGGCACAAGCACCCCCATAGTGGGCAAGGGTATGATGCTGGCCATCCGGGAAGGCCATGTGCTGACATCTGTGTCCAGCGCAGCCAGCGAGGACAGTAGAAAGATTGCGCAGATCCTGAGCAATGCCATCTACCTGGAGGGTACACATTACACCATTGACGGCCGTGACTGGCACTTCTTTGTAAAGCTAGGGCTGGCAGACGGTGACCTGTTGACCCTAGGCTTCAGCAGTGGCCGTAAGACACTTGAGAACGGCGTCAATGTGACAGTAAGCGGGCGCTCTCGTAGAGGCGTTACCGTGGAGATCCACACAGCAACGTTAGCTTTTAGCATCCGCTATGGGCTTGCACCAGAGGTATTGGAGAAGGAGCGCGCTCGAGTGCTGGAGCAGGCCCACCAGAGGGCAATGGCTGGGGCCTGGGCCAAGGAACAGCAGCAGATGCAGGAGGGCAGGGATGGGGGCCGAGCATGGACAGAGAGCGAGAAACAACAGCTGTTGGCCATGGGCAAGGTCCCAGGCTACGAGGGATACTACGTTCTCCCTGTGGAGCAGTACCCTGAACTTGCAGACAGTAGCACCAACGTCCAGTTTCTCAAACAGAACGAGATGGGCAAGAGGTAACAGAGCCCAGGCTGCTGCAGCCATTACTTCCTCCCTCTTCTCCCACGGAGAGACCAAGTCCTGAGAGAACTACAGGCATCTTTCACAAAAGACTTCATCCCCATTGATAAACTGCAGCCAGCAGCCAAAACGTTCTTGATTTGGAAAAAGCACCTGTAACTACACAAACTGTCCTTTTGTAAGCGAATTTAGACTTTTTAGAAAAACAAAACTGGCAAATATTTTTAGGTCATTTTGGGGTGAGTGTAAATTACAGTGGTGTTTATGTGACAGCCAAGTGATGGCTTGGATTCTATGACCTCCGTATTGTAAGGCTTCTTTCAGAAATACATAACATGTAGAACATGTCGAATCAATTAGTTAGTCACCATCTCAGGCCTCAAAATTCGATAATGATACGTAACAGCCATCACTTGCATATATATATATATATATATATATATATATATATATATATATATATATATATATAAATTAGTTCTAAGGACAATAAACCATGCAGGATTCATTTCAAGGACTTGTTCAGAAGGAACTTTGATGTTTCTCATCTCAACCTTTCGTCCCATTCATCTTAGAGACTTAATATAATGTATGTAGATTTGACTTGTACTATGGCAAGCTTCTCTTAAGAGCCCTTCACTGGAATACACCTTTGAAGTGCCGATCAGCTGTGGCTCCGGTGATCTCTGTCCTTTTCCGTTTGCACTATATGACAATCACGAGGAGATGGACGTTTAAGCTGAACTAGCTGCTGACCTTAAATCTCCACAAAGGTTGATCATTTTTATTTACCCCTTGTATAATATGTAAGTAAACTGCATTAAGATTTTTTTTATTGAATTTCATTTTCAGCAAAGCAACAGCGTTGCAGAAAGCTAATATATGTTGTCTTTTCAGATTGTTTAATACTTTAAATTAAGTCTTTGAAACTGTGAAACATATTGCACTCATACTGTATGTAAAACTTTGTCGTCAGTTAGGAGGACTCAATTGTAAACCAACATGTACATTTATTAAGGAAGCGACTTTCAATGTTCATAGAAAAATCATGGCGAGGAATGTCCTTTGGGACAGGTTTGTGTGGCATTTGAGTATTCAGAGCTCAAGCATCTATAGACCTTTTTTGTTTGTTGTTTTTTTTTTTTATTCTAGTTGAGTTTGATTATCGTTGATGTACCAGAATCTCTCCCCTCTCACTGTGAAGCACCACAGTGTGGATGTCAAGACATGCTTCAGCTAGTGCAAAAACACATTCGGACACTCTAAGATGGAGATTGTTTGGGAGTTTTCTGAAAATAAACAGTTCCTTTTTTACACATTCAGTGCTTTCTATTCTCACAGTACGTCTAAATAAATAGTATTTCCACGTTGTGTTATATTATCAACAGCAGCCGATTAGGAATGTTTGGGCACCCCACTCAAAATCTCTGTCACTGTTCGTGTGTGGCTAATTGAGTAGAGGATGTTCTGGTGTATGAAAAGTATAAAGATGGCACACTTGTTAACTCACTCACTTTCTAAACTTTATCCTTCTGGGAAGCGTGAGGTGCTGGAGCGACAAATGTTCAAATGTACCCCCTCTGTTATGAAAGTGGCCACCCTAGTCACAGCTGGTATATACTGTTAGCTGTAGCAGTTAGGAATGTTTCGCTTCTTGTTTGGAGGACTTCTGCCTTTCATTTCTGAGTGATTCTTGGGTTGTCTTGCATGCACTGCTCTTTTGCAGTCTGTCTGCACATTTGTGATTCTGTTAAAGCCTGGAGTCTGTGAGGGACATGGTAAAACCTTACTTGCTCCGCTTTAGTCTTTGGTGGATTTTGTGGTGTGTTTAGGATCATTTCTCTCTTGTAGAAGCCATCCTCTTTTCATCAGCTGTTTTGCAGGTGGTGTGATGTTTGTTTGAATTTTTCTGGTGTAGTATCTCACAAAAGTGAATACACCCCTTACATTTTTGTAAATATGTTATTATATTTTTTCATGGGACAACACTGAAGATATGACACATATGATACAATGTAATGTAGTCAGTGTACAGCTTGTATAACAGTGTAAAGTTGCTCTGCCCTCAAAATAACACCCAGCCATTAATATCTAAACTGCTGGCAAAGAAAGTGAGAAATTGTGCCCAATTAGCCATATTCCCATTCCCGTCTCGGTGTGAATGGGGAACAGGTGTGTTAAATTTGGTGTAAATCAGTCTTTTAAATACATCATCGAAAAAATAGTTGCAACCAAAAGGAATCAACCGACAGGATTGAAACTTGTTTAGATTCAACATCACGAGACCTGATTGTGCATCTGGTGTAAACAAGGTCAGGCCTTATCGCTGTACCTGACTGACACTAAGGAAGTCCTGTTGCGCCTGCTATTCATTCTGACTCGTGCTGTTGTGTTGGTAGTGTCCTTTGCAGGGGAAGTATGCCTCAGAGAAGAGTTCAATAGCAATTCGAGCAGTTGGAAGAGTTCGAGAGGGGTCGGCATCATAGGGCTCCAGGAAGCAGGATGGTCTTATTGATGTATTGCATGTCATGCCGGTCATGCGTATGCTACCACGGGACACTGTTGGTGACAGCACATAGAGGAGGGCATGCACCAGTGGCATGAAGGATCTGCGAGACCTACACAAACCACAGAGAGAGAGAGAACTGACAAACTGTCAGACATTTAGCGAGCAGTGATGCCCTCCATGAGTCATCCTGTTTGTGCCAGCACAGCTGCACAATGACTACATGCACACAGACCGTTACAGCAACTACCCCACATCAGCTTCACCAAAGACTGCAATGGTGTCATGCCACACTGTCATGTGACATAGACTCCACTCCTGCTGTGAAATCTGCAGGAACTGAATGAGAATTTTCAAGCTGCATGGGTTGGATTATCACAGGACACTTCACAGGCGTGAAGAAGGATAGACAGAGGAATTTAACAGGTAATGACATGAGATGTTCTATTGTATATGTGTGTACTTTGTACTTTTCCTCAGCAGTGTCCTGGGTGTCTGGAATGGTGCACCACCAGTGAAATGTACCGATGAGCAGTTTGTCAATTGACAGTTCAGAACAGCTTTGAGTGCACAGCTCAGTACACCTTGACAGTGATGGAGCATGGCAGAGGATGACCTTGCAGAACTTCAGCAAAAACTGTGGCTGCACTGGGCGAAGGAAGAAAAACTGGGGGCTGGAGCGAAAAAGGGCTACAAAATCGTTGTTTTGTGGCTCGTGCTGCTTCACGCTTACCAGCCAGTTAATACAGCCATCATACAAGGAAAGAATGCTGCTGGGGGGCGAGGTGCAGTTAGAGATCTTGGTTCACATTAGACCTTGCAAGCTGCCGGTGATGGTGTGGAACGTACCTTTAAAACCACACAACTGGATCATTATTTCAATTCAGCTACAGCCATATCATTTCTGGAAGGCTTTTCTCAGTAGTGCAATGCTCCTTTAATGAGGCCAAGAAGGAATTAATTTAGTGTGGTAGTTTATTTGTGTGGAGTTTAGGACTGTTGTTAAATTGCCTTCAGGCTAACACACTTATTTTAGATGCTAAGTAACCCTTAACACTTGTACATATTGACCATAAAATCACCCACTTCATTAATAATACATGATTTCTCAAAACATACGCTCACCAGGTCTTCTGGACGTGTGACACGTGACAACAACCTATTCATCTTGGTGCTGACCATGGTGCCTCCACACACATTGACAGTTGTCCAAGAATCATAGTCAGGACAGGCATGGGTCAAAGCGACGGGCAGGCGCCAGCAGAGACTAATGCAGAGCCAGAAAAACCAAGATACTAAAGCTGGTCTCAGAACCAAGGACAGCTCAGTACTCTCTACTAGCAACACAGGCAGCGCCAACAATAGGGTAACTAGGAGTCCTGATGAGTCTTAGATCAGCTGCGGGTGTGTGTGAGTGGGTGGAGCCAGGATGGAGCAGGAAAAGAAGAGGGGTGCGGTATGTGGCAGTAACACACAAGCCCCTACTGTTGTTGGTTTTTACCAGTATTTTCATTATCAAACACGTAAATCAGCTGGAAAGAGTTTATTTTGCACATAAAATGTATAAATAATACTTAAATCAGGTGGAATATGTCAACACATGGTCTAATGTATCAGATATATTGAATACTTCTACTCTGAAGACTTCCTTTGTAATGGAAACGGCATATTTCTGACAAGACAGCTAATATGTAAGGCTTACTCTTACCTTTAAAAGTATTTCGGCCCATTCCTGAAAATTTCTTAGTTCTACAGCACTTGGAGGCACATACTTTTTTGAAGTTACCATTTTATACTCGTCACCAAAGAATATCTGCACCCAGAAGGCAGTGTGGGACTGCAATGCTATTGGAAAGGAGTATAAAGGTTACCAGGAACAACAAATGGAAAAAGAGGTTCTTAATGGTGTCCTGTGATAATCCATCCCATGCAGCTGGAATATTCTCACACAGTTCCTGCAGACTTGGCAGTAGGGATGGAGGTGGAGTGGTTGGTGTAGCTTAGCGGATAACACCACTACCCACCAAGGAGTCAACACCACATGTGGGAGAATGGGGCTTGAATCCCGGTCTACGTGACTACGCTGTGCTACACCAATAAGAGTACTTGGGCAAGACTCCCAACACTACACTGGCCTACCCGTAATATGATTAACCTTGTAAGTCGCTCTGGATAAGAGCGTCAGCTAAATGCTGTAAATGTAAATGAGTGCTAATAGCCTCCACGCACTGAGTCCTTGGTCTTCTCCACCAATACAAACACGGGACTCGTCACTGAAGAAGACCTGCTGCCATTCTGAGTCACTTCATGACAGTCTGGCACGACAGAATTGCAGTCTTTGGTGGCGGTGACGTGGTGTTAAGGGCAGTTGTCATAATGGTCTGTGTGCATGTAGTCTTGTTCATTTATTAATTCAATTATTTATTCATCTTCTAAGCTGCTTATCCGTCTGGGCCTATGTAGGGAGGCATTTGCCATACAGAATTCAGTAGTCGTATGAGCCCAGAATCCATATTCATAGTACACATTTTAGCAGTAAAAGAGATCAGTGGATGTTACCCAATAGCCAGACCCTAAAAACACCCATGGGCAAGCTCCAGTTCTGGAGAAACAGAGACGCTGACTTCAACATATGCCATGTGTCATTTAGGGATGCTGGAAAAGCGATGCAGTGATGGTAGATTGTACGGAAGCTACCTTCAAGTAGCCTCGTCACCTGGTAGTACAATTGAAGTCCTGTAACACTACCTTTGTTTTTAATCCCAGCTTGTGTCTTGAAAAGATGTTTGGGCTCATGTTGTGGACTCACTTAACACTTGCTAGCTTGTGGTGGAGTTTTACACAGTGGTATTCTTTAAAACTGACCAGCAAGTGGTTAGTAGATAGCAGCAGGCCCCTCTGTTGTCCAAAGCAAGCACAAATGCGAGACGTCTTTTCTTTGCTGCGGGTCTTTCTTGGGACTTCCTGGTGTGTTTTTGAATGACCAGATGTTCCCATTTTCTGTAGACAGACCCCGAATTTGGTGGCTTGACCTCAGAAAATGGGAACATCTGGTCATCCTTTTCTCCTTTATATGAATAACACAAACAAACAAACAAGCAAATAAACAAAACTTTTAAACTTTTATTACTATTATTTATAATAATCCAGCTGTATTTCCTTTCAAAGTCACAGGTAAGTCTGCCTAAGCATTTTCCATTCAAATGAACATGGCTACGATTCCAACAGAGTCAGTCGACAGGGCATTTGCAGAAATGCAGAGCTATTTGTTTAGCTATTTGTCTATTGCCACTCAACTCAAAACAGGCCGCAATGCTTTCGTAAGGTGAACATATCGAGGGTAGACTGTGTTATGATGCAATGCATCTCCAACATTTTGTGCATTCAGTGTCAGTAAGGACCTGCTGACAGTTTCACTTCTGCAGGCACTACAAATAAGAGCTGTAGAAACAGGTGCGCTGGTACTCTGGAGACCGGAGCCCCTGCAGAGGACTGCAGCTCACGCTCCTGCACCCCTGAAACAGCAGTCTTTTTAAATGAGTCTTAAATGAAATGATAAACAGCTACGCCCACAGGATTTCTCGTGCTGTTGTCTCAATCAGATTAGCTCATAGGTCTTGCTCGGAACTACACCGGATAGAAATTGCATTTAAATTCAATTTGATTCTCACAAATGATTGCTTGTTTGCAGGGAATCGTTCTCATTGTGCTTAACTGACTGTTATCGGTGCTGGATGTTCGGTCTTTCCTTAATAACTAAGTAAACAGGTTCAGTGTGTCTTAAAATTCTTACTTAATCTGAGCCGCCTTCTCAATAAACACTGCATTAGAACACTGCTTTCCGTAAAGGGACTATTGCAACACTGTTAAGGATGTGTGTCAAAATCTTTCAGCTGGTGTGAGAACATGCCATATCGGCTTTCATAAAGCATATAGACACAACAAGAATTAACAGACATCACACAGAAATGAAACGGTACATTGTAACATACTGTGGCGTATTTTAGTTTTGACAGTTTTGACTCAATATTACTAAATCTGAAACTACAATCGAAACTGGCTCCCCACTCGCTCACCATAGCGGTGCTCATTCTAACTTCAGTGGTTAGATAATGTTTAGTTTAACAGGTCTTCTTCTGGAAATGTTTTTTTGCTCTCTTCCTCGGATTAACAAAGACCCTACACCCCCACCCTAGTTTGTCTTTAGTTTGAGAAATGACTGACAGTTCACTATGTCCACTAGGACTGTTAATGTTCATGAGTCCAGCATCAGGAGAACTCTAAACAACAGTGCTGTACAGGGCTGCTTGGGCAGGGTTGCGTGGAGAAAGCCGCTGCGCTACATAAAGAACATTACTTCCTACAGTCCCTTCGTGGTGTCATGTGACTTGTTAGTATCACAAGGTCTCGGGTGTGAATGGGGAACAGGTGTGTTAAATTTGGTGTAAATCAGCCTTTTAAATACATCATCAAAAAACATAGTTGCAACCAAAAGCAATCAACTGACAGGAATGAAACTTGGTGTTTAGATTCAACATCGTGAGACCTGATTGTGCATCTGGCGTAAGCAAGAACAGGCCTTATCGCTGTACCTGACTGACACTAAGGAAGTCCTGTTGCGCCTGTAATTCATTACTTCCTACAGTTTACCAAAGATCACAGACATGCCAGAAGGCTTTGGAGCAGTGTGTTATAGATAGATGAGAGGTCATTTCACATTAAAGGAGAGGCATTATGTTTGGAGAAAGGAAAAGGCATTCCAGCATTAAAAACGTATCTGCTCTGTGAAATATGAGGGTGGTAGTATCATGGTTTGAGCCTGTTTTGCTGCATCTAGGCAAGGACGGCTTGGCATCATAGATGGAACAATGAATTCTGAATTATACCTGCAAATCATACATCTATTTGTGAGGTGAAACTTAAGAGAATGTGGGTCATGCGGGAAGATCAGTAACCTTTTAGAATGGCCAAGCCAACGTCCTGAGCTTAATCCAATAGAAATGTTGTGGAAGGACCTGAAGCAAAGCAGTCCATGGAAGAAAACCCACCAAGTTGAAACTGGGCACATTTACAAATGTACTGCATCACACTGTACAATTTTTCAAGACATAGAGTAAAACCTGGGTCTTAGATTCTCAGCTCTGTTGTATCCCTCTTGTTTTATTATTTGAGAAGTATCGCAGATGTTTAGCCTTTTAGTTTAGCCATCCGAATGCGATACGTGTTCATGCATTTGTCATCGAGTTGATCACTATAACTGTCTTCTCACTGGGCATCTTTAGAAAACAGTCCCTCCTCTACAATTCAGTACAAAATGCAGCGGCACGGACCCTAACAAAAACAAAACACAGAGCTCAAGTCACTACCGCTTTAAAGGAACAGCACCAAAGATGCATCGGTGTGTACATCCCACACCCAAAAATATAAGATCCAAACAGACCATCAAGCATCAACTATGCTTCCTGGTGAAAACATGTCATCAAGTCATTAACAATCAGTTATATCTGATAATGCTGCACTTAATAATCTTTTATAACCTGATGTCATAAATTGTATCTTGCTTTGAACAAACTAGTGAGTAAACAGGTGAATGTACACTGGGTCTCTAACAGACCTGCTCTGTGAGCTACATTATGAACTGGCCCCCTGAGGAGGTGGGTTAGCATATACACTGCTGTCTGGCTGGTTTTCTATTCAGCACTCTTGTGTATTGCCCATAAAAAGACCAGCCACAATCAATAACTTCCAACCCAAATTCTAAAAAAAGTTGTACAACTTTACAAATACTAAATACAAATACAAATACAAATACTAAATATCCAAGATATTTCATGTTTTGCCTGGGAAACACCATCTCATTTGTTCATACATGTCCATTTCTGCATTTCAGGCCTGCAACATTCTAAGAAAAGGTTGGGACGGTGAAGCATGTTCCACTTAGTAATGTTGTCATTCTGTCATATGACCTACGTACCGTCGGGAATCTCTGCGATTACAAAAGAGCATATTAGCATGACGCTACACTGAGAGACACTACTTATTTATGTAAATAAATATTGGCCATGTCAGTCTAAACTTATCATCATTCATTGTTCCTGGTAACCTTTATCTTCCTTCCCAATAACACTGCAACCCCACACTTCCTCCTGGGTAGAAGTGTTTTTTGAGGGCAATTGTTCAGTCAGCTGTTTGGGTTTTCCAGGTCTCTCTCTGGTGCATGGTTGGTTGATTGTGGAAATTGCGACATCCTCTACAGAGAACACACTTCTGCATGTTTTAACTGACAACACAACTTCTGAAAAGCAAACTTTGCATTCAGTTTAGTTTGAAGTACCTGCAGTATTACAGTATCAGTTGAACACGTATTAGTCTAAATCGAGTTCAACAAAATAATTAGATTTATACGAAACCAGCTTCTGGAACAAGCCATGAACCCAAAACAGTAAGAACTCATAGGCAAATGTAATGTCTCTGTGTACTCCTGATTTTCACTGTTAAAATGATCAGTTGATAACTGATTGAGAGCGCATGTACTTATACAGAGAGAGATCCAGTTGTGACGCACCTATATGAAAGCCTTTCTGTTACCAGCTGGACGGGTTGCCATGGGGGGTTAGTGTTGGATAGGTGCTATGGAGAGAAAGAAACATGCAGCCTGGCTTTAAATAGCGCGAGGCAGTGACGGGTAAGTTTACACCCAAGGGAACTCTACTGTGAACTGTTTGTGGAGAGGGTGCAATCACTCTAGAGCGCTGTGGTTTTAACCAGTCTCAGGACAGAGTGGGGTGCTTTTCTTTAAAGCACACTGTGTTGTTTTTTAATCTGAAGATTACTCTAGAGGCGCAAAGTGAATTATAACGAAACAAGAAATCATATTAGTGTAGCCGTGCTGAAATTTCACCATGCATATAGTACCTCAGCTGGCTTCCCTGTGCCACATGTTAACATCATTAACAATATACAGTCTAATAATTTATGATGTATTCTTTCAAAGACTATCAAGCCTTTTATTAAGATGAACACAGATACAAGTGAAACTTCAACAAAACTCTAATATGACTCTAATAAAGAATTCTTAATCCTCAGGATTCCCCCTTTATTACTGATACTGTGGCTAACACCCTACACAGTATCCCGCAGAAGCCTAGACCACTGAAAACGAGGCTAGAAGAAACCTCGTACTTTTACATCATCAGTATAATTAAACCTTAAAAGTATCATAGAACCAACAAATGCATTTAAACTGGCAGAGAGAAATAAGGAGAGTTCAGTTATTAGAACCGACAAACCATGAACCTCAGACACTGTTCTTCTTCCTTCATATACAAATCCCGCATTCAGAAACACGGATGGTAACACATGCTGATTTTCCAAAATCCTGAACTGTTTTATAACAGTCTTGACTGATTAACGTTTGTATCCCCATATTTACATACAACAATGACAGAGCAATAGCAACAAAAATGATGGACTACGTAGAGAAATCTACGGTTTCATACCTTTTCCAAGGGGATGGATTATTACAGGACACTATTAGGAACGTCTTTTTCATCCTCACCATCTATTGTTCCTGGCAACCTTTATACTCCTTCCCAATAGCATTGCAGTCCCACACTGCCTTCTGGGTGCAGATATTCTTTTGGTGACGAGTATAAACTGTCAGAGGTCATGGCCGATATCTTCTTTAAACAAGGCTGAGACTGGCTTCCTATCAGCCAGCTTCTTAATCAACTGTTCTGCTTCACCTTAAATGTTCCAACTTTTCAGGCACCAGGACAATATCGAGCAGCTTTGCTCGGCGTTTCACACTGAAGAGACTGAAAGGGAGGAGCAGTTCCACCTTCATTAGCATCACAACCCCAACAGCAGCCTGTAGGTAGCCGGCGTGCTATGTGACTATTACTGTTCGGTGGGTGGAGCAGATCATCTTGGAATTAGGGTTTCATAGTGAAGAACTTTAATTTACTTTGTGTTGGTGTCCAGATCAAAAGCAAAAGCTAGTGCACTCATCATCAAAGGATGAGTTACACCCAGAAGGAATGCTAGTGCAGTGTTATGGGGAAGGAAGATAAAGGTTACCAGGAACAATAAATGATGATCAATTTAGACTGATATGGCCAATATTTATTGAACTCCACATAGAAGTAGTGTCTCTCTGTATGGTGTCAGGCCGCCATGTTGGCTAATGCAACATCCCAGACGTCTCAGCATGGAGCTGTAGAGGTTCCTAATGGTGTCCTGTGATAATCCATCCCATGCAGCTTGAATCTCACACAGCTCCTGCAGATGGTGTGGTAGGGGCGGAGGTGGAGTGACACCAGGTGTTCGGGACAAGTGACGCATGACAACCTATTGTTCATCAGTCGTTGGTCACCTCCTCCAACGTGGGACTTGTCACTGAAGATGACCCGCTACCATTCTGAGTTACTCCATGGCAGTCTGGCACGACACCATTGCAGTCTTAGGCAACGTTGATGTGGTGTTCAGGCCAGTTGTTGTGACTGTCTCTGTGCATGTAGTCCTGCCTTGTACAGCCATCTTCCAATGGTGCTGGCTCTAACAGGATGGCGCATTACTGCTCGCTAAAGGTCCACAATCGTGGCTGTTGGGTCAGTCTGGTGCAGCGATAAGTACTGTCCTTGCTTATGCACAAACACGGCTACCAAGCTTCCTTGGTTGACTCGTTCTGGGTAAAAGTATTTTTTGATGATGATGAGTGTAACTTACATTAGCTTAGCTAATAAACAATACAAGGACCATATTTACAAGGAGGTTAATTTATTTTCTTGTCTGTGGCTATTTAAAATTTTTATTCTAGGTCCGAATCGTAGGGTTATGACCTTATTTGGACATTCTATAACCTGACCAAAGTCACGTACCTTCTATGTAGACATCAGAGAACAGTTTAAAATGCTGAATGGATGTGATCTGTGCCACGGTTAAGTGCCAAGTCAGTGACCTTTGCAGAGTGAAACACCACACTATGTCGCACAGCACCTTGAAACACCACGCAAGGCCCTCCATTTCTCAGAGTTTTCACTGCTTAATTCTAAAAATGCCCTCCAGAAAATCCCAAAACATGAGGGGGCTTTTATTCAGTACACTTTAATAATGAGAAATCATTTTAGATTGGACAGCAGGTTCCTGAACAATCATCTTTTCCACAATAGCTTCATTCTTTAGACTGATGAAAAACATTCATGCACTATGTTGGCCATGTCTCTCGTCTAAAACTTAGGACAGTATTTTAAAAGTATAGGAATTCTCTAATAACAGAGTCATAGGCCTTACTATCTAACCTCTACAGGAAAAAATAAAAAGTTCGGTTTAACATTCTCCTAGAAATAGGATTACATTTCATCTATAAATATTTCTCAGTGCATAGCATTGTAGTCACTGAAGGAGTGAACAGTAGTATTCCAAACCGGAACACGGAAAATACCTGAAACAAAAATTATTCTTTTCCTTTCATTATTTAGAATTTTTGCGGTAGCCATACATAAATATGGAGGCAAAGGTCTTTACAGATGAGGGTTTAGATGAGGTCGGGTTAGGTCAACATGTCCCACAGACAACAGCAACACAGGGCCGTCCAGCAGGCAGTCAGACACGCCTGCTCTCCAGAATCATCCCGTCGTCCCTGTTCCACCACGTACACTAGGGGCAAACACAATGTGATCAGGAAGGAGAAATGAAACCAACAACAACAATAATAATACATGATAAAAAGGAATTCGGTCATTGTACACTCTTAGAAACATGTGTGGGGGAAAACCCACTTTGGCATCCCTGAGGAACCAGCATTGAAAATAGCATGAATGTATATGCAGAGCCTTCATTTAGAGGCCCACTTGTACAGCATTACCACAGTTCTTTGCCTTTACATCTTCTTTACAAAATGTTCTCTGAGGAACCATGCACAAAAAGGTTCTTTAAGGAACTAAATGTGGTTCCTTAATTATGAAAGGAACCCTTTATAGGACCTTCATTAATAAGAGTGTAATAACCTACAGGGGTTGGACAATGAAACTGAAACACCTGGTTTTAGACCACAGTCATTTATTAGTATGGTGTAGGGCCTCCTTTTGCGGCCAATACAGCGTCATTTGGGCAGCCGTGGTTTTATGTTTTTTGGATACAATCCGGGTTAGCACCCGAACCCCCTTTCAGACAGCTTCCTCTTGCGTCCACAGTTAATCCTGTTGGATGTGGTTCGTCCTTCTTGGTGGTATGCTGACATTACCCTGGATACCGTGGCTCTTGATACATCACAAAGACTTGCTGTCTTGGTCACAGATGCGCCAGCAAGACGTGCACCAACAATCTGTCCTCTTTTGAACTCTGGTATGTCACCCATAATGCTGTGTGCATTGCAGTATTTTGAGCAGAACTGTGCTCTTACCTGCTAACTGAACCTTCACACTCTGCTCTTACTGGTGCAATGTGCAGTTAATGAAGATTGGCCACCAGGCTGGTCCAATTTAGCCACGAGACCTCCCACACTAAAATGACAGGTGTTTCAGTTTCATTATCCAACCCCTGTATGTAGCTTCCTAGGCAGTTATATTACCAGTATTAAATATAAGTTGCACCCAGAAGGAATTACCCGACAGCGATGAAACTTGTTGGGTAGGTTTGGCATCATGTAAATGATTCAAGTTTTACACTCGCTGTACCTGACTGACTATATAAGGTCGTCCTGTTGTGTGGGCTTTCCATTCTGACTCATAGTGTTGTGGTGGTGGCATCCTTTGCAGCTGAAGTATATCTCAGGACAGAGTTAGAAGGCAATTCGAGCAATTGGAACATTTGGAGAGGGTTGCATCATAAGGCTCCGGAAAGCAAGATGGTCTTATTGACGCACTGCATGCCGTACTGGTCATGTGGATACTACCATAGCGCAATGTTAGCGGGAGTGGACAGAAGGGGGCACACACCAGTGACAAGAAGGATCTGGGAGACCTACAGAAACCACGGAGACAGACAACCAATGGACTCCATTCTAAGATCAGTAATGCCCTCCATTAGTCATCATTAGTAGCACCACTGGCAGATGGCTGAACGACACAGGACTACATGCGCACAGGCCGTAACAACGGCTGCCCTTAACACCACGTTAATGTCACCAAAGACTGCAATGGTGTCGTGCCAGACTGCCATGGATTGCCTCAGAACAGCAGCGGGTCATCTTCAGTTACGAGTTGGCCTGTTGAGTTAACAAACATGGTGGCCCAACACCATACTGAGAGACACTACTCCTGTCTGTGTATCTCAATAAATATTTTCCATATCAGTCTAAATATGTCATCAGTTATTGTTCCTGGTAAACTTTATCTTCTGTCTTAATAGCATTGCACTCCCACACTTCCTTCTGGGTGTAGCTATGTTTTTGATGATGAGCGCAGTATAAAAGCATTTACACAGATGACCACTGGTTGTAATGATTCATCATACTGATTCGTATTTCAGGTCAATTTATGCAACTCTGAATGGAAAACTTCCATTTTTTCCAAATCAAAATATTACATCAGTGTTTGCTAATTCAGTAAAACATCTGTGTGCTCCCAAATACTATGTCAAATTAATACAACTCACTGGAAACAGCATCATGTTGTTGTTACTTCTGTATAGTTTGTATACCTGCTACTGGATGCCTTGAATTTCCCTCTGGGATCAAGAAAGTATCTATCATGTGATCTGATGATAAAGCATTTGCATGTGATGATAAGGTGCCTAAGGAAAACTACTGGAAGGGTCAATTCAAGTTTCATAATTATAAAGTTGTGCTGGTACAAACATGAGCATAGCATGTCACACGGCACTAGTTCCTCTTTGTGGTCAGCAAGCCTGTTCACATACACAGCAAGCAATCAGGAAACCTGTAAATGTGCAACGTGACACAAAGCCTGATTGCACAGTACAGCTACCATTAAAAACTACAGTGGAGTGTATCCTTACAGGGATCCTTACAGAGTGTATCCTTACAGGGATCCTTACAGAGTGTATCCTTACAGGGATCCTTATAGAGTGTATCCTTACAGGGATCCTTACAGAGTGTATCCTTACAGGGATCCTTACAGAGTGTATCCTTACAGGGATCCTTACAGAGTGTATCCTTACAGGGATCCTTACAGAGTGTATCCTTACAGGGATCCTTACAGAGTGTATCCTTACAGGGATCCTTATAGAGTGGATCCTTACAGGGATCCTTACAGGGATCCTTACAGAGTGTATCCTTACGGGGATCCTTACAGAGTGTATCCTTACGGGGATCTATTTTACCATAAGATTGATCCTTACAGAGTGTATCCTTAAAGGGGGTTTAATTACTGAAAAAATCAATTATTTTATCTATCTATTTCCTAATATCTATCTATCTATCTATCTATCTATCTATCTATCTATCTATCTATTTTACCATAAGATTAATTACTGAAAATCATTATTTTAATTTCCTAATATATCTATACTTTACACACTATACCAAGTCTGGTATTTTTAACCCTGAAGAATCCCAAACACGTAGCCTGGAAGCCAACCTTGGCACAAAAGTTCAATCATTTGATATATATATATATATAAAAACTAAACTCATCATAAACATTTACACCAGGTCTTACCCGATTTTAAATTTGAATCCAATTTTAAAACCTTAAACTTGCATTATTTACACTAAAGAAGTATTCACCTTTGGTGACTATCGTTTCTGTATTATTGCCCAGGGCCTAGTAATGTAATAGCAGTCAGTGTGCTCATGAAAATAGTTCAGAAAAAATTAAATAGCATTTCAAAATGTACCACGAAGCTTACCTGTGTTTTTGGGAGGCTCCCCATACACTGGCCCTCCGTACGGTGGCTGAGGGGGTACCTGATATCCCTGATACCCTGGCTGGACTGGGTATTGTCCAGGAGGCCCTGGGGGGAAGTTGGGGTAAGGCTGTTGATCTGTGGGAGGTGGATAGCCTGGAGTGGGGTAGACTTGAGGTGGGTATCCCTGAGGAGGGTAACCAGGAGCATTGGGAGGAGGGTACCCAGGGGCCACAGGGCCAGGGCCAGTATATGGAGGAGGATGGTCGTAACTCATTTATGCGCAGGAGGAGGTCACCTGGAGACAGGAGAAACATGCACATGGACTCCATTAATGCTGGGATAAAACTGCAAAGCCCTCTCATGTGGTCCTCATTGTGATAACATATGAGGAGCATGAGGCCATTACTCATCTGGTGCTCATTAGACCCTCTTTGCCAGGGGTGACCAGCCCTGGTCATGTAGGGCTGGTGTCCAACACAGTTTGGTGATTTACTTGCTTAAACATAACTGATGGTGCTCACCTGTTCATTCCCAGCTTTACTGGGAGCAATTTAGTGGAGAAATGGCCAACTTGTGCTGGGCAATTGTGCGCCTCTGCTCCATGTGCTCTTAGGGCACACTTCGTTTAAACACCAACAGTCTACTACATCTTCCTAAAATACCCTGCAATATAAACTAGGATTGATAGACTGGTTACGGCTGCCTGACCAACATAGCAGAGAGATAGAAATCCAGATTTAAGTTAAAACGCATTTCTTTATCAATGTAGGCTGGCAATAAGCTTGTAATTAATAATAATGCAATCACCAGTTTACCCGTAGGCTTAAAAAATGCAAATCAAAATCAAACATGAATATTTATTTTTCGTTTATTTTATTTATCATAAATCGCATGATATATTTACATGAACTAGGGTGTATATTTATACTAACCACACTGATGATAGTACACAAGTTAAAGACCTTGAGTTTGGTTAACTTCTACTTACTGCTGTTGTAGTTGTATCTGTGGGAAAAGAACTTGGCCTGGTCTGATTGTTCCTCTGGTGCTGTAGTATTTTGAATTACAAATGAGTTTTAGAGCAAGCATCTGTGACTTGCGTAGACTAGTACACAGAACTGCCTAATATGTGACTGTGAAAAACACTGACGATGACGATAATTAAATAAGGTTTTCAAGCTTACGCTGTGATTTTCAACCCAACGCTTATGTCACATGATTGAACCCATGCCTCGCCTTTCCACACAGTAAACTCAATCAGTGGGTGTAAATCCCAGCGAAAGAGTACATTGTATGATTCATCTCAAGCATGGACGTGTTGTGTTCATTCCCCATGAACACACAATGACTAGGTGTGCTGTCAGCAGACTCTGTTCCTCTGGACTTCCCACTTAATGCAATATCTAATCTAAACCAAACCAGGGTGAGTTACTCTCCTTAGTGGTGATGAATTATTAACCTAATGGACGGCAGAGACTAAACACACATGGTGGCAACACAAAGAAGGTCAGTGATACTGTGATAAAGGGAAGCTGATATAGGCTACAGAAGTGGTATTGTAAAAAAAACATACACACACAAACACACACACACACACACACCATCATCATCAAAAGAATATTTGCACAAACAGCTGCATCCAGAAGGAATCAACAGACAGGAACGAAACTTAGTGGGCAGGTTTGACATTGTAAGACGTGTAAATGATTCAAGTTTCCGGCTCGGCTGCTTATCTGAAGTAACCAAGGACGGGTCTTATCACTGTGCCTTACTAACCCAATGCGATAGAGGACATTCAGCTAGCAGTGACGCCCTCCATTAGTCATCCATGTTAATGCCGTCACAACCACAGCCCTTAACACCACATCAATGTAGCCAAGACTGCAATGGCGTCGTGCCAGACTGTCATGGAGTGACTCAGAATGGCAGCAGGTCATCTTCAGAGACCAGTCCTGCTTTTGTCTTGGTGGAGATGATCAATAAATCCCTGTGTGTGTAGGAACTATGGTCAGCGGCAAGACACCTTGTTGTCGCTCGTCACATGTCCAAAAGCCCTACTGTCACTCCACCTCCACCCCTACCACAAAATCCACAGCTGCATGGGATGGATTATCGCAGGAAACGGTTAAGAAATTCTACAACTCCATGTTGAGACGTCTGGCATGTTGCGTTAGCAAGCACAGTGACTAAAATAGTGAAGAAAAACTAAAATTCCCAAAGGGGACAAAAGTAATGAGTCATAAAAACCAACAATAATGAAACTGAAACGGCAGTGGAACTTCCTAAACCCAACAGCAATCAGCAACAATCAGTTGTACTTTTTCTCTTTGCGGAACCTTTTCATGTAATTTCTCCCAGGTCACCAAAACCTTTGCATACCGTGCTGTAGATAACTTTAACACTGTGGAAGGAAACTGCATCATGAGAATTTTACTTGTAGGTATATAGAAAGTTTAGTGTCAAGCAGAGCATGGGCCTCATTCACTAATTTTTTTTTGGAATGTTTACTAAAAGTTGTAAGATAAAAGTCTATGTCTGATTCATAATGTGTTTTTAAAACCGCAGGAGTGTTTGGATCTTAGTGTGTAATGCCGTGCTGGGGATATGATGCATATTATAATACAGGCGTTACGACTTACCATATTGTGATATTTTGTGATACTGTAAGCAAGACGATATATTGAGATATCTATATGATTTTAGGAAATCTGTGACAGCATACAAATAAAAAACAAACAATGCTAATGTTAGCAGGACACCCTTATGTAACTTGTTTACTATGGAGTGGAATAGTCTAATTATTGGTGAAGAACACTACTAGCAGTTGGTGGGTTGAACGCAGCTCAAAACAAACCACCATCTCCCACAAATCTTTGATTTGTAAACTATTGATTGAAAATCAATACTATGTTTTTGAGAATTGATACAGTAATAAAAAATATAATAATGTAATAATATTTTTAAAGGTATATGTAAATTCTGTTCTTGACGTCCTGTTCAAATCCCAAATGAGAAAACACTGGTGAATGTCAGTTCACTATGTAAGTGGGCTTTAAGATTAGAGATTTCTCCTTAAAGAATGATTAGTGAAAGAGACCCAATGAGATTCTTGTCTTTTAAAAGATACATTACAGTTTGAAAATGAGTGCCAGCAATACTCCCCATCCCCTCGTTTCAAGAAACACTTACTGTCTCTATGGCAGTATTGGAAATGGCGTACTACATCCTATTTGTGTACTAAATCTACCTAAAAGTATTAAGTGTGTAGTATATAGTATGCAGTATGCCACCAAACTGTAGATCTGTAGTCCACTAAAGATACCAATATGGTGTTTTACTCCAGTCAAGAGTTTCTAGTTTACAGGGGGAGCTACCTTCATGGTGTACTGCACCCCATCCATTGTGCACAGCGGCCTCACCAGCTCTCAACCTGCCTCAGCCAGAGAAAATGGCGGCGGGTAACACCGGGGAGCTAACCGCCGCCAACTCAGAGTATATGTGTGGGTGTGGTGATTGTGGTGGGGTATGTTTTCAACAGAATGAGCCTCAGAAAGTTAATATACAGGTCTGAAGATCAATAAAGATGAACTCGCTTTAGAGGATCAGTTTTAAAGAGAAATAGCCAAGGGGAGCTAACAGCTAGGCTAACCGTATCTCAGGTGAACTGAGCAGCGTTAGCAGCAGCTAGCTCTAAACAGTGGATCCAGTAATAACAGCTCTGAGGTAAATGTGAGGTAACTGGTCATGTGACTGTATTAGTATACTACACTGTAGGTCAGAACTTGTTACTGTACTTTATACTACACACAGGCAGCAGTATGCAGTATAGTAGTGTGCCGTTTTGAAAACAGCCTATAGCTATGCCATTGTAGAGCCTTGGTATTTTAATGTACGAATTTGTGCCCCTTATTGGAGTCGCTCAGTGTCAACTCGTGATGATCCAGATTAAAAGCTAACCAGAAATAATTGTGTAAATAAGGCATAAAAAAACATCCGGAGGACTGGACCTGACATAAGGCCTATTTGGCCTTCAATAAACATGTATTGCTGTGACCAATCAGAAAGGAGGGGTGGGGAAAACATCATGAAAGAAGAATAACTAAATATTAATAAAGCAGATGCCTTGATTCTAATATTTAACATCTGATTTAACGAGATCAGACTACTAATACATTAATATTAGTTCTCGATTAAGATAGTCCAATGAATTTCCCTCCATCAACAACGTAGCAGCAGCATGTGGAGTTAATAATGAACACGTCTCTCTGAATTGACCACATATAACAGATACACAATTTAAACTTTCTACAGCTAGATGGACATGATGGCCCCTGTTAGTCTGCACTTGGGAAGAAGAAGCCCTGCTGCTGTTCTCTTCATTACTGAGGCAGAGGAACTGTATTTGTCAGTGAATGCTGCAGTGTCCGGCTCTGAGAATGAGGCGAATGGGATGTTTGTGTTCATTTGCAACAACAAGCAGGTGATTGTTGAACAGATGTCAGGCGGACCGAGAACCAGCCCACGCAGATACATGAGCGACGGGACTACGGTGAATTCTCCCTGCTGCGCTCGGAGGACACGGCCGAGGATGAGACGTAGAAAGTGCTCAAACGTTAGTTTGGTACGCCGAGGAGAACAGTCTACGCCTGAGGCTGAATAGCTGCCCAGTTTCTGCGGAGTAATCCGAGCGAAGTTAAGACCATGAGGAGGAGGAGGGCCGCACCAGGCTCTAGTGAATGTTAGAGGGCCGGGTGGAATGAACAAGGATGGAAACTGCACCAAACGCGCACTCGCACTGAGAAAAGTACCTAGACTACGTGTCTGAGCCGAGGGGAGTCCTGTGAGAAGCCCCCAGTACAGGGGAAGAAAAGGTTTTGAAGTGTTAGTGTTTTTACCTGAAGGTACTGCTGTTACGTGCGTCAGCCGGTCTCCGGTTCCCTCCGTGTGTTTCCTCCCGTTATGGTGGTGTTACAGTTGTTGTGGTGGTGTTGTATTAAAGGACTCCGGCTGAATCTGTCTCCCCCTTTGACCAACACAGTAGAATAAACAACGCTGGCCGCTTGGGGCGCGATGCTACAGGGCTCGAAGCGATAGGTGATCAGCTGACACGCCCTCTGCCCAATAGGAGACGAGGCCGCGGCCCAGGTCCCGCCCTCTCCAGTGACTCTGCACTCCCCAGTCAGAACCATGGGAGGGGGCGGGGAAGTAATAAACAGAGAGGTGGGCAGATTTTCAGTCACATTTTAAACCTCACATGACCGAGGACCGCAGAGTATGAGGGTAGGAGGAGGTCAGGCACCCTTATTTTCAGTGTACGCGTTCAAATTAGCGAGCCAAAGCTTTTCCTATCGCTTCTAGTATTAACTTAAATCACCAGAGAGAATCTGTGATGGTTGCATCATGCTTCATGTTTATTTCAGCAGGACATTTATTTACAACCGTGGTCCAAAGAGCAAAACAAAAAGGCCCAAGGTTAATCAAATAACTAATCAAAAAACTTCAGTGCTTCAGTGTGTACCATTTAATGTGAACAGATAAGAATGTGAACCCAAAACAGAACTTCACAGAGACACTTTTTTGACTTTCCAGTGAATAGTAGTTTTCCACTATTTCAGTGTTTCTGTAGAAGAGAAAGCTAAACATAATGTAGGACCATTTGGAGTGTGCTGCATTGCTGTTTACAGGCATACTCTTCACATGAGATACTGACATTCAGCATTTCACAAACAAGCGGCCTCTTACAAACGTCAGGGTAGAACACTGCTGAAGAGTCATTGTAATACAGAGACAGAACATTATCATCTTCCAAGTAAAGCAAAAAGTCTGCTACCCACAGTGCAATATGCAAA
>JAMWET010003715.1:0-15000 GCA_024036415.1 Prochilodus magdalenae | reverse complement strand
CACGATCGCATGAGGCTGAGTCCGCAACAAACAAAAGACAATGAGACAGCAGCTTCAGATTAGTAAAAATATGTCTGACTGCAGGCAGGAGAAAGCAGCAATGTTGGTGGCTGTAGAGACCTCTGACTATAAGCTGCCACTTTGGGGATAGTGAGCTGTAACCACCTGGAAGTCGTGAATGACTGCACGCACAGCGTCTTCATCCAGCAGGTTGCACTTGAGGAAGCGAGGCCTAGCCCGGTTATAACCGCACCCCAGCGCATCCCAGTCGTTGTTCTGGAACTCCTTGTAGACAGCGCGCCCAAGAAGGCCAGTCGCACCCGTCACAAGCACACGCCTGTATGGGGTGTAGACATCCTCCTGTGGAATGTCACAAATTTGTGGAGTAGATTTGTTAGGAATCCTCTAACAACCAAACAGTTTTGACTGAAAAACACTGATGTCAAGTCCGACACATTCCCCTAGGGTGCGCTCACAATGATGACGGTTCTTGCCTTTAATCAATAATCAATCAAACGAAATGGCATCTCCTTTTGGGAGAGAAAAGATTAAGAGATCTGAAGCTATTTGGCAAAAAGCGTAACATACGTAACACACACAACATCTTTGTCAATGGACATTCCAACCAATGAGGGTGATGTTCTGACGTCCCAGGTGCATGCTTTAGCTTGAATGGCAGATGGCAGAAATAAAATTTCTAACAGCATGCATTGTTTTTAGTCCAGCATGCATCAGATTAAGTCAGCGCTGTGCAAGCCTGCATTAAGTCGATTGTCAGGTGCTGGTACTAGCTCAGTGAAACTGCTCCTGTAGGATTTCTGGAGGTTACGACACAACAGTCACTGATGGTCAAACCTCTGAGTTGGCAAGTTTATAGATCTTCTATACATAGCAAAGCCATTGTTCTCCAGAATAGTGAGTTTTCTGGGAAAGCACTTTAACAATGGAATCCAATATAGACAGGCTTATATTATACTACTACAAACATAGCACATAAACTACCTGCATTTTATTCATTTTACTGCTAAGCTAAGTAGATTTACTTCTTAAAGCTACAGTTCCTAAACATTTACGTATATATAATGTATTTGCAGATATGTACATGAAATACGGCTGGCTGGCATTATTGTCTTGTTACAGTTTATTAAAATATTTCCAAACAAGATATAGGATACGACACTACCATTTACAGCGATTAAATTTATTGTTGCATTAGAATACATAACCTGTTTCTTCTGTAAAGGTGTTCCAGTGTTTACATTTCTCCAGTGCTGTATAACTAAGGTGGTGATCTACCAAACTGCTAAAACACAGTGGAACAAGAAGACAACAAACTGCTAAAAATCACTGACCCAGGACACCAACTGCCTAGTTACAAATACATATTTTGCAATCTACATGTTAAAGGAAACAGTTTTTATTCTGTTTCAATAAAAGTGAGCGCTTGTGACATCTTACATGTGTCTTTAATTTAGTCCACTATGTAGAAAATACTCATTGTCAAAAGAATAGTTGCACCCAGAAGGATGTGATGGATTGCTATGTTATTGGGAAGAAAGATAAAGGTTAAAAGGCCATTCTGCCATTCTGAGTCACTCCATGACAGTCTGGCACGACACCATTACAGCCCCTGGTAACGCTGACGTGGTGTTCAGGCCAGTCATCATAACGGTCTGCGTACATGTAGTCCTGCATTGTGCAGTCATCTGCCTATTGTCCTGGCACTAATAGGATGACTCATAGAGGGCATCACTGCTCACTGAATGTCCACCATTGTGGCCGTGGGTCAGTCAGGTATGTGATAAAGCCTGTCCTTCATAAAGCCACATGTGAGGCAGAGCGTGAAACTATAAGCGTTTACATGCTTCACAATGCCAAACCTTCCCACCAAGTTCTGTTCAAGTCCTGTCGGCTCATTCCTTCTCGGTGCAACTATTTGTATAACTATTTTTCTAACGATGAGTGAATATCATGTAATGACATTCACTCAAAAAAATACCAAGACATACCCTAGACTAATGAAGCTAATAATTAACAATAATTAATTAATTATAAAAAAAATAGTGGCATGAGCTAATAATTTACATTTTAGTGCATCCCTGGAGCTTGCAAACAGTCATTTCTCTTTACTTTTGTCTTAGAGAGAATTAGAACATCCTCCAAGGGATTATCAGATTACAACCACAAGAACTGCTAAAGATAAACAACTACAAAAACACTCATCCCAATCTTCACAGCTCGTATACAGACCCTGGTGATACAACAGGATGTGGTCTTCCACCTCTGCCATCATGCAATGAACAACAACACACTTGAGCTTGCAGTACTGAAGTACATCCGAGTCTCAAGAGCTCAGCTCCTCATTTTTAACTCCTGTAAATGATGAAGTTTAACAACTACAGAAGCTCAATAACCCACAATTTACACAGCCAGGCTTCCAAAGAAAGTCAGCGTCACTGGCAGTTCAACTGGCAAAGACAGAGAGAAAGATTGCTAAAGTAGAAGCGGTCTGAAGGCCTTACCTGGACAAGCTCTACATGTCCGGGGCTAAAATGTATTTTTAGCTCTTTCTCTCTCTCGCTCATGTCAGTATGGCACTCTCTCTTTCATAACCCGCAGCAGCAGCAACAACAACGACGACGACGATGACGACGTCGACTATGCGCCACTCAATTCTGGGACTTTCTTCACGCCAGCTGAGCAAGTCCCGTCCACATTAAAAGTACAAATGACATGACAGCTACACACACACACCGCAAACTTGAAAACTCACGCACAAACAGAGACGTTTTAATAACCAGGGAATGCTGTCTGGATTTGCGCATACAGCGCAGGCGTAAACGAGGGGCGACTCTAGCACATCATTGCGGCACTATTTTACGCAGTATTGCAAGTGACCAGTGTCAGTTTCGAATACTTAGAGAACAGCAAAGCAATGTATGTTTAGGCACAAATAGATTTCTAGTCGATTACGAGGTCAGTTAAGTAAACAGGACGCCTTGACAACACACTTTTATAAACTTTTAAACAAATTAAACCGTTTTCAAGCATCTTCCTGTTCAGGTGTTAGCCAGATAACGTTGAATAAACTCTAACCACCCACAAACTGAGCTTGCCTACACCACGACCAGCCCGACTAGCGTACTCAGTAATGTTCGTTTCTGCCTTTTATGAGGATCTCCCAGCGAGCAATTAACTATAAGTAGCTTAAAACTCAACCCAATAACACCGTGCTAGCCACTATACTTTATTTGGCTAGCGAGACGTGTGATTAAATCTGTTTACACTCTCAGCTCTTATCAAAGAGTAACGACACCGACAACACAAAGAAGCTGTATTTCGTTCATTAGCGTTCATGTCTGCTATAAAATGCCAGAGATTTACCTCAAAATCACCATACTCAAATCCAGGCATGCTTTCCTAACGCATCAGTCGCTTGAATGAAGCCTTGGTGAACGATGTTTTTACCGTGTGCTTTCTGTTGCATATCAAATATTTCAAAATAAGAGTCCTACCAGCTCGAACCAGCGAAGGATGAGGGCAGTACAGATTTGTCGATTTTAAAAACATAAGAGGTTTGTTTTATTAGCTAAGGATGTTAAAAAAACAACAACAACAACAACAAAAAAAAACAGTTGAATACATTGAGTGATTATCACAAAAAAAATAGAAAATGTATTTTAAAAATTATGTACATCTCTTTTTCTTATTTACTACAATTAATGTTGTCTCTGGATTTTATATTGATATTTGGGACGAGTGTTGAGGGTGAAAACAAAATTTTTCAATGTAAAGTGAGAGCCAAATGATGTAGGTCCCAGCACCTGGCTTTCATTATCGGTCACGGGAGTCAGCAGGGGACACAGGACCTCTAGACCAGGCCAAATCTATGGTGACGTGACCTACCAACGGAGACAGGATGCTGTTCCTGTCAAACTCTCTGTTCATTTAGAAAGCATGACGTCGACTTCAATTATTATGAATCACTGGCTTGACATCCAGCTGGCGGCTGACAAGACGTTTCCGTAGTGTAGTGGTTATCACGTTCGCCTTACACGCGAAAGGTCCCCAGTTCGAAACTGGGCGGAAACATGGACCATGATGCATTGCTTCTTCAAATATTGCTTCTGTGTATGTCCACTATTTGTAGTAGAGCGTTTCAACAGCCCCAACCTTAAACGACCAGCACCTGGCTTTCATTACCAGGTTACGGGGGACACAGGACACTATGGCGACGTGACCCACCAAAGGAGACAGGACGTCAGGATTTCAACAGCCCCAACCTTAAACGACCAGCACCTGGCTTTCATCATCAGGTCACGGGAGCCAGCAGGGGACACTAGACCAGACCAAATCTATGGTGACGTGACCTACCAACGGAGACAGGACGCTATTCCTGTCAAACTCTCTGTTCACTTAGAAAGCATGACGTCGACTCTCAGGTGCAATACGTTCCTGATTCGACAACGTGCGGAAACAGGCTTTATTTCTGTGAGTTCAATTATTATCTTTCACTGGCTTGACGTCCAGGCAGTGTCTCTCAACACGTTTCCGTAGTGTAGTGGTTATCACGTTCGCCTCACACGCGAAAGGTCCCCGGTTCGAAACCGGGCGGAAACAGCTTTTTAGCTCTGGGAGGTCACAGGGGTGTGAGTCTTTCCCCACACAGCAGCATAGTGGACTTCCCAGAGGTTCGTCCTCGCAGGTGCAGTTTGACATGTTGGAACAACGTGTGGATGTCCACAAAGACACGCCTGGGACAGTTTCCGTAGTGTAGTGGTTATCACGTTCGCCTAACACGCGAAAGGTCCCCGGTTCGAAACCGGGCGGAAACAGGTTTTTGCTCCGAGTCGCTCCCCGCACAGAGTTGGAACGACGTGTGGATGGTCACGTGACCCACCAAAGGAGATAGGTCCCAGCACCTGGCTTTCATTATCAGGTCACGGGAGTCAGCAGGGGACACAGGACACTAGACCAGGCCAAATCTATGGTGACGTGACCTACCAACGGAGACAGGATGCTGTTCCTGTCAAACTCTCTGTTCATTTAGAAAGCATGACGTCGACTTCAATTATTATGAATCACTGGCTTGACATCCAGCTGGCGGCTCACAAGACGTTTCCGTAGTGTAGTGGTTATCACGTTCGCTTTACACGCGAAAGGTCCCCAGTTCGAAACTGGGCGGAAACATGGACCATGATGCATGATCTTCAAATTTGCTTCTTCCAAATATTGTAGTAGAGAGCTTCTGTGTATGTCGACACTATGGCTTGTAGTAGAGCGTTTCAACAGCCCCAACCTTAAACGACCAACACCCCAACCTGGCTTTCATTACCAGGTTACGGGGGACACAGGACACTATGGCGACGTGGCCCACCAAAGGAGACAGGACGTCAGGATTTCAACAGCCCCAACCTTAAACGCCCAGCACCTGGCTTTCATCATCAGGTCACGGGAGTCAGCAGGGGACACTAGACCAGACCAGACCAAATCTATGGTGACGTGACCTACCAACGGAGACAGGACGCTATTCCTGTCAAACTCTCTGTTCACTTAGAAAGCATGACGTCGACTCTCAGGTGCAATACGTTCCTGATTCGACAACGTGCGGAAACAGGCTTTATTTCTGTGAGTTCAATTATTATCTTTCACTGGCTTGACGTCCAGGCAGTGTCTCCCAACACGTTTCCGTAGTGTAGTGGTTATCACGTTCGCCTCACACGCGAAAGGTCCCCGGTTCGAAACCGGGCGGAAACAGCTTTTTCGCTCTGGGAGGTCACATTGGTTTGAGTCTTTCCCCACACAGCAGCATAGTGGACTTCCCAGAGGTTCGTCCTCGCAGGTGCAGTTTGACATGTTGGAACAACGTGTGGATGTCCACAAAGACACGCCTGGGACAGTTTCCGTAGTGTAGTGGTTATCACGTTCGCCTAACACGCGAAAGGTCCCCGGTTCGAAACCGGGCGGAAACAGGTTTTTGCTCCGAGTCGCTCCCCGCACAGAGTTGGAACGACGTGTGGATGGTCACGTGACCCACCAAAGGAGATAGGTCCCAGCACCTGGCTTTCATTATCAGGTCACGGGAGTCAGCAGGGGACACAGGACACTAGACCAGGCCAAATCTATGGTGACGTGACCTACCAACGGAGACAGGATGCTGTTCCTGTCAAACTCTCTGTTCATTTAGAAAGCATGACGTCGACTTCAATTATTATGAATCACTGGCTTGACATCCAGCTGGCGGCTCACAAGACGTTTTCGTAGTGTAGTGGTTATCACGTTCGCCTTACACGCGAAAGGTCCCCAGTTCGAAACTGGGCGGAAACATGGACCATGATGCATTGCTTCTTCAAATATTGCTTCTGTGTATGTCCACTATTTGTAGTAGAGCGTTTCAACAGCCCCAACCTTAAACGACCAGCACCTGGCTTTCATTACCAGGTTACGGGGGACACAGGACACTATGGCGACGTGACCCACCAAAGGAGACAGGACGTCAGGATTTCAACAGCCCCAACCTTAAACGACCAGCACCTGGCTTTCATTACAACAGCCCCAATGGCCTTGACCCACCACGACCAGCCCCAACCTGGCACCTTTTCATCATCAGGTCACGGGAGCCAGCAGGGGACACTAGACCAGACCAAATCTATGGTGACGTGACCTACCAACGGAGACAGGACGCTATTCCTGTCAAACTCTCTGTTCGCTTAGAAAGCATGACGTCGACTCTCAAGTGCAATACGTTCCTGATTCGACAACGTGCGGAAACAGGCTTTATTTCTGTGAGTTCAATTATTATCTTTCACTGGCTTGACGTCCAGGCAGTGTTTCCCAACACGTTTCCGTAGTGTAGTGGTTATCACGTTCGCCTCACACGCGAAAGGTCCCCGGTTCGAAACCGGGCGGAAACAGCTTTTTAGCTCTGGGAGGTCACATTGGTTTGAGTCTTTCCCCACACAGCAGCATAGTGGACTTCCCAGAGGTTCGTTCTTGCAGGTGCAGTTTGACATGTTGGAACAACGTGTGGATGTCCACAACGACACACCTCGGACAGTTTCCGTAGTGTAGTGGTTATCACGTTCGCCTAACACGCGAAAGGTCCCCGGTTCGAAACCGGGCGGAAACAGGCTTTTGCTCCGAGTCGCTCCCCGCACAGAGTTGGAACGACGTGTGGATGGTCACGTGACCCACCAAAGGAGATAGGTCCCAGCACCTGGCTTTCATTATCAGGTCACGGGAGTCAGCAGGGGACACAGGACACTAGACCAGGCCAAATCTATGGTGACGTGACCTACCAACGGAGACAGGATGCTGTTCCTGTCAAACTCTCTGTTCATTTAGAAAGCATGACGTCGACTTCAATTATTATGAATCACTGGCTTGACATCCAGCTGGCGGCTCACAAGACGTTTCCGTAGTGTAGTGGTTATCACGTTCGCTTTACACGCGAAAGGTCCCCAGTTCGAAACTGGGCGGAAACATGGACCATGATGCGTTGCTTCTTCAAATATTGCTTCTGTGTATGTCCACTATTTGTAGTAGAGCGTTTCAACAGCCCCAACCTTAAACGACCAGCACCTGGCTTTCATTACCAGGTTACGGGGGACACAGGACACTATGGCGACGTGACCCACCAAAGGAGACAGGACGTCAGGATTTCAACAGCCCCAACCTTAAACGACCAGCACCTGGCTTTCATCATCAGGTCACGGGAGCCAGCAGGGGACACTAGACCAGACCAAATCTATGGTGACGTGACCTACCAACGGAGACAGGACGCTATTCCTGTCAAACTCTCTGTTCACTTAGAAAGCATGACGTCGACTCTCAGGTGCAATACGTTCCTGATTCGACAACGTGCGGAAACAGGCTTTATTTCTGTGAGTTCAATTATTATCTTTCACTGGCTTGACGTCCAGGCAGTGTCTCCCAACGCGTTTCCGTAGTGTAGTGGTTATCACGTTCGCCTCACACGCGAAAGGTCCCCGGTTCGAAACCGGGCGGAAACAGCTTTTTAGCTCTGGGAGGTCACATTGGTTTGAGTCTTTCCCCACACAGCAGCATAGTGGACTTCCCAGAGGTTCGTCCTCGCAGGTGCAGTTTGACATGTTGGAACAACGTGTGGATGTCCACAACGACACACCTCGGACAGTTTCCGTAGTGTAGTGGTTATCACGTTCGCCTAACACGCGAAAGGTCCCCGGTTCGAAACCGGGCGGAAACAGGCTTTTGCTCCGAGTCGCTCCCCGCACAGAGTTGGAACGACGTGTGGATGGTCACGTGACCCACCAAAGGAGATAGGTCCCAGCACCTGGCTTTCATTATCAGGTCACGGGAGTCAGCAGGGGACACAGGACACTAGACCAGGCCAAAGCTATGGTGACGTGACCTACCAACGGAGACAGGATGCTGTTCCTGTCAAACTCTCTGTTCATTTAGAAAGCATGACGTCGACTTCAATTATTATGAATCACTGGCTTGACATCCAGCTGGCGGCTCACAAGACGTTTCCGTAGTGTAGTGGTTATCACGTTCGCTTTACACGCGAAAGGTCCCCAGTTCGAAACTGGGCGGAAACATGGACCATGATGCGTTGCTTCTTCAAATATTGCTTCTGTGTATGTCCACTATTTGTAGTAGAGCGTTTCAACAGCCCCAACCTTAAACGACCAGCACCTGGCTTTCATTACCAGGTTACGGGGGACACAGGACACTATGGCGACGTGACCCACCAAAGGAGACAGGACGTCAGGATTTCAACAGCCCCAACCTTAAACGACCAGCACCTGGCTTTCATTACCAGGTCACGGGAGCCAGCAGGGGACACTAGTACATCCCAAATCTATGGTGACGTGACCTACCAACCCGCTATTCCTGTCAAACTCTCTGACAGCATGACGTCGACTCTCAGGTGCAGACCTGATTCGACAACGTGCAACCTTTACGACCAGCACCTGGCTTTTCATCATCAGGTCACGGGAGCCAGCAGGGGACACTAGACCAGACCAAATCTATGGTGACGTGACCTACCAACGGAGACAGGACGTCAAACTCTCTTCCTGTCAAACTCTCTGTTCATTCGACAACGAAACAGCATCACGTCGACTCTCACGGTGCAATAGTGTTCCTGATTCGACAAACGTGCGGAAACAGGCTTTTTCGGTGTGGGAGGCCACAGTGGTTTGAGTCTTTGCCCACACAGCAGCAGAGTGGACTTCCCAGAGGTTCGTGCTCGCAGGTGCAGTTTCCATGTTGGAACAACGTGTGGATGTCCATCACGACACAACTCGGACAGTTTCCGTAGTGTAGTGGTTATCACGTTCGCCTAACACGCGAAAGGTCCCCGGTTCGAAACCGGGCGGAAACAGGCTTTTGCTCCGAGTCGCTCCCCGCACAGAGTTGGAACGACGTGTGGATGGTCACGTGACCCACCAAAGGAGATAGGTCCCAGCACCTGGCTTTCATTATCAGGTCACGGGAGTCAGCAGGGGACACAGGACACTAGACCAGGCCAAAGCTATGGTGACGTGACCTACCAACGGAGACAGGATGCTGTTCCTGTCAAACTCTCTGTTCATTTAGAAAGCATGACGTCGACTTCAATTATTATGAATCACTGGCTTGACATCCACATGGCGGGCTCACAAGACGTTTCCGTAGTGTAGTGGTTATCACGTTCGCTTTACACGCGAAAGGTCCCCAGTTCGAAACAGGGCGGAAAACATGGACCACCATGATGCATTGTATGCTTCTTTCAAATATTGCTTCTGTGTTTCATGTCCACATATTTGTAGTAGAGCGTTTCACTAACAGCCCCCAAAGGAGACTTTTCAAAGCGAACCTTAAACGACCAGCACCTGGCTTTCATTACCAGGTTACGGGGGACACAGGACACTATGGCGACGTGACCCACCAAAGGAGACAGGACGTCAGGATTTCAACAGCCCCAACCTTAAACGACCAGCACCTGGCTTTCATCATCAGGTCACGGGAGCCAGCAGGGGACACTAGACCAGACCAAATCTATGGTGACGTGACCTACCAACGGAGACAGGACGCTATTCCTGTCAAACTCTCTGTTCGCTTAGAAAGCATGACGTCGACTCTCAAGTGCAATACGTTCCTGATTCGACAACGTGCGGAAACAGGCTTTATTTCTGTGAGTTCAATTATTATCTTTCACTGGCTTGACGTCCAGGCAGTGTTTCCCAACACGTTTCCGTAGTGTAGTGGTTATCACGTTCGCCTCACACGCGAAAGGTCCCCGGTTCGAAACCGGGCGGAAACAGCTTTTTAGCTCTGGGAGGTCACATTGGTTTGAGTCTTTCCCCACACAGCAGCATAGTGGACTTCCCAGAGGTTCGTCCTCGCAGGTGCAGTTTGACATGTTGGAACAACGTGTGGATGTCCACAAAGACACGCCTGGGACAGTTTCCGTAGTGTAGTGGTTATCACGTTCGCCTAACACGCGAAAGGTCCCCGGTTCGAAACCGGGCGGAAACAGGCTTTTGCTCCGAGTCGCTCCCCGCACAGAGTTGGAACGACGTGTGGATGGTCACGTGACCCACCAAAGGAGATAGGTCCCAGCACCTGGCTTTCATTATCAGGTCACGGGAGTCAGCAGGGGACACAGGACACTAGACCAGGCCAAATCTATGGTGACGTGACCTACCAACGGAGACAGGATGCTGTTCCTGTCAAACTCTCTGTTCATTTAGAAAGCATGACGTCGACTTCAATTATTATGAATCACTGGCTTGACATCCAGCTGGCGGCTCACAAGACGTTTCCGTAGTGTAGTGGTTATCACGTTCGCCTTACACGCGAAAGGTCCCCAGTTCGAAACTGGGCGGAAACATGGACCATGATGCATTGCTTCTTCAAATATTGCTTCTGTGTATGTCCACTATTTGTAGTAGAGCGTTTCAACAGCCCCAACCTTAAACGACCAGCACCTGGCTTTCATTACCAGGTTACGGGGGACACAGGACACTATGGCGACGTGACCCACCAAAGGAGACAGGACGTCAGGATTTCAACAGCCCCAACCTTAAACGACCAGCACCTGGCTTTCATCATCAGGTCACGGGAGCCAGCAGGGGACACTAGACCAGACCAAATCTATGGTGACGTGACCTACCAACGGAGACAGGACGCTATTCCTGTCAAACTCTCTGTTCGCTTAGAAAGCATGACGTCGACTCTCAAGTGCAATACGTTCCTGATTCGACAACGTGCGGAAACAGGCTTTATTTCTGTGAGTTCAATTATTATCTTTCACTGGCTTGACGTCCAGCACGTCCCAACACGTTTCTGTAGTGTAGTGGTTATCACGTTCGCCTCACACGCGAAAGGTCCCTGGTTCGAAACCGGGCGGAAACAGCTTTTTCGCTCTGGGAGGTCACATTGGTTTGAGTCTTTCCCCACACAGCAGCATAGTGGACTTCCCAGAGGTTCGTCCTCGCAGGTGCAGTTTGACATGTTGGAACAACGTGTGGATGTCCACAAAGACACGCCTGGGACAGTTTCCGTAGTGTAGTGGTTATCACGTTCGCCTAACACGCGAAAGGTCCCCGGTTCGAAACCGGGCGGAAACAGGTTTTTGCTCCGAGTCGCTCCCCGCACAGAGTTGGAACGACGTGTGGATGGTCACGTGACCCACCAAAGGAGATAGGTCCCAGCACCTGGCTTTCATTATCAGGTCACGGGAGTCAGCAGGGGACACAGGACACTAGACCAGGCCAAATCTATGGTGACGTGACCTACCAACGGAGACAGGATGCTGTTCCTGTCAAACTCTCTGTTCATTTAGAAAGCATGACGTCGACTTCAATTATTATGAATCACTGGCTTGACATCCAGCTGGCGGCTGACAAGACGTTTCCGTAGTGTAGTGGTTATCACGTTCGCCTTACACGCGAAAGGTCCCCAGTTCGAAACTGGGCGGAAACATGGACCATGATGCATTGCTTCTTCAAATATTGCTTCTGTGTATGTCCACTATTTGTAGTAGAGCGTTTCAACAGCCCCAACCTTAAACGACCAGCACCTGGCTTTCATTACCAGGTTACGGGGGACACAGGACACTATGGCGACGTGACCCACCAAAGGAGACAGGACGTCAGGATTTCAACAGCCCCAACCTTAAACGACCAGCACCTGGCTTTCATTACCAGGTTACGGGGGACACAGGACACTATGGCGACGTGACCCACCAAAGGAGACAGGACGTCAGGATTTCAACAGCCCCAACCTTAAACGACCAGCACCTGGCTTTCATCATCAGGTCACGGGACACTAGACCAGACCAAATCTATGGTGACGTGACCTACCAACGGAGACAGGAGCTAAAACTCTCTGTTCGACGTCGACTCTCAAGTGCAATACATCCCTGATTCGACAACGTGCGGAAACAGGCTTTATTTCTGTGAGTTCAATTATTATCTTTCACTGGCTTGACGTCCAGGCAGTGTCTCCCAACACGTTTCCGTAGTGTAGTGGTTATCACGTTCGCCTCACACGCGAAAGGTCCCCGGTTCGAAACCGGGCGGAAACAGCTTTTTCGCTCTGGGAGGTCACATTGGTTTGAGTCTTTCCCCACACAGCAGCATAGTGGACTTCCCAGAGGTTCGTCCTCGCAGGTGCAGTTTGACATGTTGGAACAACGTGTGGATGTCCACAAAGACACGCCTGGGACAGTTTCCGTAGTGTAGTGGTTATCACGTTCGCCTAACACGCGAAAGGTCCCCGGTTCGAAACCGGGCGGAAACAGGTTTTTGCTCCGAGTCGCTCCCCGCACAGAGTTGGAACGACGTGTGGATGGTCACGTGACCCACCAAAGGAGATAGGTCCCAGCACCTGGCTTTCATTATCAGGTCACGGGAGTCAGCAGGGGACACAGGACACTAGACCAGGCCAAATCTATGGTGACGTGACCTACCAACGGAGACAGGATGCTGTTCCTGTCAAACTCTCTGTTCATTTAGAAAGCATGACGTCGACTTCAATTATTATGAATCACTGGCTTGACATCCAGCTGGCGGCTGACAAGACGTTTCCGTAGTGTAGTGGTTATCACGTTCGCCTTACACGCGAAAGGTCCCCAGTTCGAAACTGGGCGGAAACATGGACCATGATGCATTGCTTCTTCAAATATTGCTTCTGTGTATGTCCACTATTTGTAGTAGAGCGTTTCAACAGCCCCAACCTTAAACGACCAGCACCTGGCTTTCATTACCAGGTTACGGGGGACACAGGACACTATGGCGACGTGACCCACCAAAGGAGACAGGACGTCAGGATTTCAACAGCCCCAACCTTAAACGACCAGCACCTGGCTTTCATCATCAGGTCACGGGAGCCAGCAGGGGACACTAGACCAGACCAAATCTATGGTGACGTGACCTACCAACGGAGACAGGACGCTATTCCTGTCAAACTCTCTGTTCGCTTAGAAAGCATGACGTCGACTCTCAAGTGCAATACGTTCCTGATTCGACAACGTGCGGAAACAGGCTTTATTTCTGTGAGTTCAATTATTATCTTTCACTGGCTTGACGTCCAGGCAGTGTCTCCCAACACGTTTCCGTAGTGTAGTGGTTATCACGTTCGCCTCACACGCGAAAGGTCCCCGGTTCGAAACCGGGCGGAAACAGCTTTTTAGCTCTGGGAGGTCACATTGGTTTGAGTCTTTCCCCACACAGCAGCATAGTGGACTTCCCAGAGGTTCGTCCTCGCAGGTGCAGTTTGACATGTTGGAACAACGTGTGGATGTCCACAAAGACACGCCTGGGACAGTTTCCGTAGTGTAGTGGTTATCACGTTCGCCTAACACGCGAAAGGTCCCCGGTTCGAAACCGGGCGGAAACAGGCTTTTGCTCCGAGTCGCTCCCCGCACAGAGTTGGAACGACGTGTGGATGGTCACGTGACCCACCAAAGGAGATAGGTCCCAGCACCTGGCTTTCATTATCAGGTCACGGGAGTCAGCAGGGGACACAGGACACTAGACCAGGCCAAAGCTATGGTGACGTGACCTACCAACGGAGACAGGATGCTGTTCCTGTCAAACTCTCTGTTCATTTAGAAAGCATGACGTCGACTTCAATTATTATGAATCACTGGCTTGACATCCAGCTGGCGGCTCACAAGCCGTTTCGTAGTGTAGTGGTTTGTAGTAGAGTTCGCCTTACACGCGAAAGGTCCCCAGTTCGAAACTGGGCGGAAACATGGACCATGATGCGTTGCTTCTTCAAATATTGCTTCTGTGTATGTCCACTATTTGTAGTAGAGCGTTTCAACAGCCCCAACCTTAAACGACCAGCACCTGGCTTTCATTACCAGGTTACGGGGGACACAGGACACTATGGCGACGTGACCCACCAAAGGAGACAGGACGTCAGGATTTCAACAGCCCCAACCTTAAACGACCAGCACCTGGCTTTCATCATCAGGTCACGGGAGCCAGCAGGGGACACTAGACCAGACCAAATCTATGGTGACGTGACCTACCAACGGAGACAGGACGCTATTCCTGTCAAACTCTCTGTTCGCTTAGAAAGCATGACGTCGACTCTCAAGTGCAATACGTTCCTGATTCGACAACGTGCGGAAACAGGCTTTATTTCTGTGAGTTCAATTATTATCTTTCACTGGCTTGACGTCCAGGCAGTGTTTCCCAACACGTTTCCGTAGTGTAGTGGTTATCACGTTCGCCTCACACGCGAAAGGTCCCCGGTTCGAAACCGGGCGGAAACAGCTTTTTCGCTCTGGGAGGTCACATTGGTTTGAGTCTTTCCCCACACAGCAGCATAGTGGACTTCCCAGAGGTTCGTCCTCGCAGGTGCAGTTTGACATGTTGGAACAACGTGTGGATGTCCACAAAGACACGCCTGGGACAGTTTCCGTAGTGTAGTGGTTATCACGTTCGCCTAACACGCGAAAGGTCCCCGGTTCGAAACCGGGCGGAAACAGGTTTTTGCTCCGAGTCGCTCCCCGCA
>JAMWET010003714.1:0-54482 GCA_024036415.1 Prochilodus magdalenae | reverse complement strand
TTTGAATTTTTTTTTGCGCTTGCTGCAATATATTCTATAACTAGCTTGCTATTTAAGCTGAATTTTTCTTTTTCCTCCTCTCTTCCTGTGTTACATACCGCGCGAAGTGCAGCGGCTGCTGCGGAGAGCGCAGAGGGAAAAACCCGGAGAGGAGAGTGTTCGAAAAGCCTCATGCGTGGAAACCTTGCGGTGTTAACGAAACGCATTTGAGAGAGAAGTAGAACGAAGACCCATTCAGGTGAGATCCATCCTTGATCAGCACCTTGCACACAACATGGCTAGTAGAAATTTGATTAAAGAATTAAATGCCCTTTACGGCGTGGGAAACTGGGAATGGAAACCCTTTGAACAGCAAATAGAAAAAGTAGCTCGGGGGGTTAAAGAGGGTGTGATAAATTTGAAAAAGCGAGATGAGGTGCAGAAAAGTGTGATCAGGAGGTTTGAAACATGGGGACAAAGACACACGGGAGAGAGAATATGTTTAATACACTGTATTAATCAGATGAAGAAAGAGTTAGAGGAGAAATCAGGTCAGGCTGAAGCAGAAATGCATCGGGCGAGTTTGTTAAAAAGAACAAAGGCTAAGAATAGCTTTAAAGCAGCACAGGAGGACCTAGCAGAGCTGAGAGCTATCACAACTGCATTCCTGAGCATGGTACCCGATTTAGTCACACTCGGAACGCAGGATAGGTCCCAGCCGAAGGCGAACGCACCCACTGCGGAGAAGGCGGAAGTGGACAGTGAGTATACAAAACACAAGGGGGAGGGGCCTGACGCCCCGCCTCCGCCATACAACGCAAGACACATCCCACCTGCAGATATTCTGATGCCAGTTTTCACCATAGACACGGGGACAGTCAGTGTGGAGCAGCAGGAAAGGGGGGGCTCAGCCCGAGAGCACACACCACTAACTGACAGCACAGCTCACAGCAGGGAGCAGGCAGCAGATAGTTACACACACACAGAGGATCCTTTTCACCTGCGTAGACAACATGAGACTATTAAGGACAACCAGACTGACACCCACTGTTCTGACGATCTACATGCCAGGGTAAATAATGGGAAACCGGATGAACAGCGCCATCACTGTAAACAAACATTAGCCAAACCATCCACTAACCCAATAGGCCAAAAAACAAAACACACGGTCATTATTAAAGCAGCTTTAGAGGGACATGTGACAAATGATGATGACTCTGACGATGACGGCAGCATAACAGATGACGAGGGCAGTGTAGTGGGACACAGAAGGGACAGTAGGGTAGCTGAATTGAACCGAACAATAAGTAACATGGAGAAGATAATACTAGCAGAACGAAGAGACTTAGAGTTATGCCAAAAGGCCCTTGAGAACAGCACACACAACTCGGACATATCAGAAACTTTGAGAAGAAGCACCAGAGTCCGAAACCGACCTGAGAGATATAGGAGTACACCGAACATAGACACTATGTGTCCACTAGTGGCCACTAGCACAGGAGTACATAAATATGTTCCTTTATCGCTAACAGATGCACAGACTTTAGCTGATCAGCTTCCACCTCTATCTAGTGGGGCAGCAGCTTGGATAAGAAAGCTGGACAGCCTGACAGGGGGCATGACTCTAGCACTGGGGGATTTTAGAAACATTATAAAAAGGTCTACCACCTCCATAGAAGCAGCTGAAGTAGAAAGACAAGCCCAAACATATACACAACCAAACAATGACCCTTTCCACGCTCACTCACAGCGCCTGACTGACGTTATGAGAGACATGTGGCCTACCAGAGCAGCATCTACAATACCATCATACACCTGGGATGAAAAACTCAACCCAGGGGAGTATATGGGTAAAGCAGTTGAGGATTGGACTAACACTACAGGGGTCCACCCTGCTAGGGGGCAGCAGGTGGTTTGGTTTAGAACTGCCATTTTGAAAGGCTTGCCCGCCCTCATAAAGGACAAAATTGACGAGGATCCTGATATGGGCCCTGACAAACCACATGACCAGTGGGTCAGGAACGTTTTGTTCCACATGAACAAATACAAGGAAAAAGTTGATGACAAAGAAAAGGAGACAATTAAATTAGAAAGGGAACTCCTAAAAACTCAGCTGGCAGAGGCCAGGAAAACACTTAATGATAATAAAAAGACACCAAAGCCTGACACCATGATGCCGATGACGGCAGCACCACAACCACAGACACAGCAGCCATATGAGCAGCCACCACAGATGATAACATCACCACAGCAACCACAAACATTCATGCATGCACAAGCATATATGCCCACCCAGCCATGGCCAACACAAAACCCACCATACAGCTATGGACCACGTCCATACTTCCCACAGCGACCCTACTCAGGGGGCAGGGGGCGGGGTGGTGGAAGGTGGCGGGGCAGGGGCCAGCCCAGGTCCGGTGCATGTCTGAGATGCGGGGCCATGGGCCACTGGGCAGCACAATGTACAGCACCACTCTCACCTGAGACAACATATCCACACCAGGCACCAAACCCACAAGCGGCACCACAACCAGCCCCACGGCAGCATCCTGCTGGACAGTACAGCATGGAGCCATGGGGTGGACACTGACGGGGCCCAGAGGAGCACCAGGACAGCAGGGCCAGGGCAGAACCCATGCTGTCATTGACTGTGGGGGCCTCCAAGATCCCTTTCCTGGTGGACACGGGAGCCACATGGTCGGTCATCACCACAGTATTACCAGCACACCTGATGAGCGAACACACTGTGCAGGTTAGGGGCTTCTCGGGGAAACCGACATCACTGCCAAAAACGAGACAGTTACCAGTCAGCACTGGTATACAGACTGTGTCACATTCATTTTTGATTGCACCACACGCACCCTTGAACATTTGTGGTAGAGACTTATTGATGAAAATGGGGGTCACTATTTTATGTCAACCAGACGGGATTACTCTTACATGGCTGGATGGACAAAAGACTGTGGGGGTGATGGGGTACACTGATGGAATGTACCTAGTACGGCCAGAGCAGGATGAGTCAGTGGACATTTACTGGGGACTATTGTCTGAACTCACAGACCCAACGCCACCACTAATCGACTTGTTCCAACAGTGGTCGCCTTGGATTAGAGCTATGGCACCCTACGTCCCGCCGCCCGACCCGTTCCATGTCACCCTGTTCTATGATGTGGGGGGAGATTTAACTTACTATGACACATTTCAGACAGAATTGGAGGGTACTGAGTGGTCTGTTGACACCACAGGGATTTATGTGGGTCCTGAAGGGGTGGCATCACCAGTCACACTGACACCACAACAACACACTTGGTACAAAATGTCAGACACGGCAGCACCACACATTTCACTAGCTCTCCATCCGAGGCATGAGGCCAAGCAGTTGGGCCCTATGGTGAAGAGAGCAAATGAGGCCACGGATTGGGTCCGGACCCAGCTGCCCGGCGTCATGTTTTCACAGTCCACACAGACATACCACATCACTGATAACTCAACTATCCCAGTCACATTACAACATCAATTGCTACCTAGACACCATGGTTGTGAGGACTCAGATCACCCGCTAACAGAGGCATTATTGGCATCACTGCCTGACACATTGTGGTCCACAGGCCCAGACGATGTAGGATACATCAATCAGACACCAGTCTCATTTTGCATGGCCACTACAGAACCGATTTGGATCCCCCAATATAGACACAAGCCAGATGCTGTTGAATCCTTGGACAAAACGATCCAGGCCTTGGTGGAGGCCGGAGTCCTGGAACCGTGCCAATCAGCATGGAACACACCAATTTTGCCGGTTCCAAAAAAGGAGCCTGGCCAATATCGGATGGCCCATGATCTGAGAGCCATAAATGCAGCATTAGCTACAACCACTGTTCCAGTTCCTAACCCATACACTGCTCTATCAGAGTTGGGTCCGGACATGAAGTGGTTCACCTGCATTGACTTAGCAAACGCATTTTTCTGTGTGCCACTGGCGGAACACTGCAGAGATATTTGTGCATTTACACACAAAGGCACACAATACCGATACAGTAGATTACCCCAAGGACTCGCCCTCTCACCAGGCTTGTTCAATCAGGCTCTGAGGCAGAGTCTGGAAGCATGCCAACTGCCAGAAGGCTCTATCTTGAGCCAGTACGTGGATGATGTGATTATTTGTGCCGTAACACCAGAAATCTGCCTTCAGGCCACCAAGGCAGCGCTGGAATGTTTAGCGAAGGCTGGGTACAAGGTGTCCAAACAAAAGTTACAGTGCTGCAGATCTAGGGTTACTTTCCTGGGGAGGGTAGTAACACAGGGGTCCACGGGCATGTCAGCCACACACAGGTCCGCTATACTGTCACACACACGACCAGTGACTGTTAGAGACATGTTAGCATTCTTGGGACTGACAGGCTATAGTAGACAATACATTCCTGACTTTGTTGGACGAACACAACCTCTTAGGGACATGGTGAAATCTCTAGGGATGAGAAATTTGTCTGGCAAGCTGACTTGGACAGTAGAGACAGAACAGGCATTTATAGATGTTAAACAAGCCTTATCTACAGCAGCTGACCTAGCCAGACCTGACTATTCACTACCTTTTTACATGGATGTTTCTGAAACAGACACTTGGGTTAATGGTGTACTGTTTCAGAAAAAGGGGGAAGGTAGAGCAGTACTAATGTACTTAAGTGTTCCATTGGACCTTATAGAGAGGAGACAACCACAGTGCACAAGACATGTAGCAGGACTGACCAAATTGGTCCAGAAAACAGCACATCTGGTAGCAGGATACCCATTGCACATACTAACCACACACGGAGTAGTAGCGTACATAAACTCACAGATGTTCACACTCACTCCCTTGCGACAGAGACGCATTCACAAAGCACTGACTGCACCCAACATCAGCTACACACATGAAGGAGTCAACATGGCAGAGGGGATGCTGGAAGGCCCACCACATGAGTGTGAGGAACAGGTAGAGAGGCAAGGAAAAGTAAGACCAGATTTACAGGCCACACCCATTCCAGGGTCGTGGAATTTGTGGACAGATGGGTGTGGGTACAGAGCAAACACAGGTGAAGTCAGAGCAGGATACGCGGTAGTTCAGGAAGCAAGGGGGGAGGCACATGAGTTTTGGACAGTCATAGCAGAAGAAGTGAAAAACAAAATCCATCAGCACAGAAAGCAGAGCTACTAGCAGTAATCGCAGCACTAGAACTGGCAGAAGGAAGGGACGTCACTATTTATAGTGACTCAGCGTACGTAGTGGCAGCAGCACATGTAGACATTCCACACTGGAAGCAGGCTGGGTATGTCACAAGCTCAGGGAAACCAGTCAAACACAGGACAGAATTGATGCGATTAGAAGCAGCCATACACAAACCAAGCAAGGTAGCAATTGTAAAATGTAAAGGACACCAAAAGGGAGACACGATAATAAATAGAGGGAATGAAGCAGCAGATGGGGCAGCAAAAAGAGCAGCAGGCTACACGGAACCCAACACCATGCTTGTGTTGGACTCCAGTGTACCCTGGGAACCGATTCCCACAGGACAAGAGCTTAGACGCATACAGGATCAGGCAAGTCCAGAAGAAAAGTCAATGTGGCTAGCCAAGGGGGCGAGTCCAAACAGTCAGGTGTGGACGTCACAAAGGGGACAAACAGTGTTACCAATGTCACTAGCAAAAGCAGTTTTAGAAGAAGCACACACAGTAGCACACGTAGGGAGACAACAAACACTGGAAAATCTAAAACAATGGTGGCACCCATTCATGTCAGCCTTAGTGGTAGATTACATCACCCAATGTCAGATTTGTAACACTCAGAACGCAGCAAAAGCATTTAAGCTAGCACCTGGAAAGTTTCCATTGCCAGATTCCCACGGAGAAGAAATTCAGATTGACTACACTGACATGATTGACTCAGTAAGGAGATACAGGTATCTCCTGGTGGTAGTGGACCGATTTTCAGGGTGGGTGGAGGCAATTCCCACCATAAAAGAGGATACCAAATCTGTGTGCAGGATGTTGATCAATTGTTGGATACCACAACACGGGTTCCCCAGGAAAGTTCACTCAGATAATGGGAGTCATTTTACGAGCAAGACACTGCAGTGGGTGGAGCAGTCGTTGGGGCTGCGCCATAGCTATGGTTGTGTGTATCATCCTGCCTCACAGGGTCAGGTGGAGAGGATGAATCAAAATTTGAAATGCAAATTAGCTAAGATTACACTGACCACGGGCATGAATTGGCTAGATGCCCTACCAATTGCCCTGATCAGCATTCGGAATTCCATTAATAGAAGCACAGGCTTCTCCCCATTTGAACTGGTCAGAGGCGTAGCATTCCCAGGCCCCATAACAAGATTGAGCCCTGATGCAGGCTCGCCTGGGATTACAACAGATACATATCGCCAGCTGTTTTTGAAACTAAAATCAGTGTGTGAAGATCTATCTGTGCAGGTACGGAGAAACAGAGGAGGAGACAGGGAGCACGAGATACCTCCGGAGGTGGCCGTGGCCCCATGGTTGTACCTGAGAGCCATTAAGCGAAAGTGGTCAGAGCCTCGCTGGACAGGTCCATTCCGGGTGACAGAGAGAACCAGCCACGCGGTACGACTCCAGGGCAAAGGCAGCTCATGGTACCACCTATCTCAGTGCAAGCCAGCACTGCCACCCGGGGAGCAACAGGTGCAGAAGCAAGCATCCAATTAGCAACAAGTGTCATCTAGGCACGCCTTGAGAGAGAGACGCGCGACAAGGGCACACCTAACTCAGCAACTGACACCAAGCCAACGACAAGTGCCATTTGAGCACCCCCGGGAACGGCAGGAGCCACCGGGGAGCTGTCTAACACTCTTGGTGATGCAGAACGATAAAACACTTTTTCTTTACAGGTTGCCTTGAACTCTCTAAAATTGTAAAAAAAAACACACATTGTAACTTTAACACTTACACATATAAGGCTATAGACTCTCATCTACTAATTAGAGGGAGAACACATATTTTTCCCTTGCAGGTTGCCTTGGACTATTTTTCCTTACAGGTTGCCTTGGACTGTACAAACGAAATTGTAAAAAAAAAAAAAAATACACTCTGTAACTTTAACACTTACACATATAGAGCTATATACAATAGTTTACTAAATAGAGGGAAACTTAGAGGGAAAACACATTTATTGTTTAATAATGGCTTGGTACGGGAAAAGGGGGTGGAACAGGGCAAAGTACAGACACCAGGAGGAAGTGTTGTAAAACAACCAGTCTTGGGGATAACTTTAGGGTGATAAAGTCACTTCCTCCATTGACATGGTTAAAATTGGCCGCCTGGGGCAGAGGGGCCGTGAGAGAATTTTTCCTGTCAAAATTGGTTGGTTGGCTGCCGGACAGGTTTTCGCTCTCACATGTTGAACACATGTCAAACACATGTTTGGAGGAACTAGAGTGTGTTGACGTGTCTTGGGGACACGTCAAAAGGGGGAATTGTTGTAAAAATGTTTATTATACCTTGTGTTTGTTGACGAATTATCCTTAAATAATGATTACTTAACTTAGCATTCACAACTACATAGTCATTGTGTGAAAGCTTGTATTTTATATGCATCTATATAGAAGATTAACCAGTACTCACATGATATTTACTCCTAAGACATATTAACATATAACATATAGACTTCTATTGTATGGCATGTTACTCACGCTTAAAGGCATTTTTGTTTATGGGAATGAGAGATGAGGCCACTGCATGTTTCTAACTCACTGTTATCAATCATCGACTGGTGCACTCTGTACGAACTGAATTGATACAGAGGAGATTGAAGACGGACAAAGCGGCCTTCTCTCTATGTGTGGGTAACTCCCTAACCTGCAGGTGCCTCAAAGCGGAGGGGGATGATGCACACGCACATAGAGAATGCCACACTGTCCAATTCTTAGAGAATACAAAAACACACTCAAGGTCAAGCATGATGGTAGAGTCAGACACGTGAATCTGAGTATTAACACGTGAAATTATGCATATTAACATGAGCTAATCTGTAGAAACGCCTCATCGGCAGGTTTCACGTCATTTGGGGTATAAACATGGAGTCCTTGTACTGCGGACGGGGCCCCAAAGAACCTACATTACTTTTCCAATGTCCCAGCGGCAGGAGTGGAAACCGTGGACACCTGTGGCACTGTGTGGACGGTGTGGAAATTGGAATGCCTCATCCGCCTTCACCCGCTACCGCCGTCATTTAACACAATCGGCAGCCGCATCACGAAACTGGAATCTCTATTATCCAGAGAGAAAGACATACATCAGTCCTATTCAGGAGTGCCGCCGAGGTTTCAGGACCTGAGCCGGTACAATAAGCTGGTGTGCTGGGGTCAGATGGGTCAACATTTCAGCTCGTCGAAAAGGGAATCTCTACGTCAAAAGTCCTATTCAGAGTGCCATTTCCCTGATAAACAATAAGCTGGAACGGGGGTCAGATGGGTCAACATTTCAGAAAAGCCAAAAAGGACATCTGTCATCTGTCATGGCATTGTGGGCGTCCGTGACTATGGCCAGGGTGAGCACCACCTACCTAGAGCACCACCGATTATGCGGTGGTGTTTATTGGGATTTTAGAGAGATGGTGCCATAAAGACTAGGATGTTTCCTGGAAAGTCCTTGGCTGTGGCAGCATGGCGTTGCCAGGCCTTCTGCTGTCTATACTATACCAGCGTGGCTGCATAGACAGAGAGTGCATGTTCCTGACGGGACCGCCTGCGGTCCAAATCTGTGTCCTATCAAAAAGGTGTGGCACATCATGAAGAGGAGGTAAACATGTCAGCATGTACTGACTGTGTGGCATCAAATTCTAAAGTTTTAAGATAGTAGTACCATCAGGCTCCTGCAGATGGCGCTGCACAAATACCGGGTGTGAGTGACGGGATCCATAGATTGGGAGGAGGTGCTACAGTGCAGGGAATGTCTCGGTCCATGTGTGGGAAACGCTCCAGAGCAGATGTTAATGATTGGCTAAAAGGAGGGACTGCATGTGGGCGTGGCCAAAGACCATAGTGTGAAGGAAGTAGCTGAATCTGCAGGTGTATAGAAGCGTACGGTCATACGGGTCTACCAGCAGTGGATACAATCCCAGTCTACAGGGAATTCTCCTTGGAATTGTGCCAGGGAAGGCATCCACCAAATCTGGAATCAACTCGCCAACACTTTGATGGAAGAGGGGCTGAACACTGATGTGGCTACATCCAGAAACTTGTCCAGTCCATGCCCAATCCTGCCACAGCTGTTACTGGTGCTGGTGGAGGTGTGACACACTACTAGGTACGTTTCAGTTATTTGGAAATACAGGATCAGGAAAGATTCCTACTGGAATTCCATGCAACAAAATATCCACAGCTTTTTCTTTTTTTTTTAAAGAATGAGGTTTGCGAATAGAAAAGCTGAAACAGGTGGAGAGATGCTTTCCAGGAGGTAAGGCAGACCTGAACAAAGCCCTAAACACTGCATCAGCATCACTGAGAGAGCACGTCACCATGACAACCACACTGACGACTCACCTCCTCTGTTATCTTTGACTTCTTCTTAAGGGTGAGGGACACTAGCTTGTGACGCACACTGTTCTTCTTATGACTGTCAATGTGAGTGTTCTGTAAGAAGGAGGGAGGGGAGGGGGAAATGGAGGAGAGGTATAAATCATGAAGCAGCTGGACTCACTCGTTACAGCGGCCTGGATTCAGGAGATGAATTCATACGGTTGAGTAATAAGCATGACGTGCGCTGTGCAGAAGTCAGAGACACTTCCAGTCCAAACAGACATTAACTCTTCACGGTCAGAATCATATACACCAACCTGTATCTACTCTCACTGTCCACTGTGTCAGCTCCACTGACCATACAGGACGCTCTGTAGGTGTACAGGTCCAGACTGTAGTCCATCTGTTTCTCTGTGTACTGTATTACCCTGTTCTTCAATGGTCAGGACCCCCACAGGACCACCACAGAGCAGGTGTGGTGTGGGGGGGTGGATCATTCTCAGCACTGCAGTGACACTGACGTGGTGGTGGTGGTGTGTTAGTGTGTGTGGTGCTGGTGTGAGTGGATCAGACACAGCAGTGCTGCTGGACACCTGAGAATCATCCACCAACCAAAACCATCCAGCCAACAGCGTCCTGTGGGGCAGCGTCCTGTGGGCAGCGTCCTGTGGGCAGCGTCCTGTGTCCACTGGTGAAGGACTAGAGGATGAGCAACACTGCACTGTGCAGCAGCAGACGGGCTATCGTCTCTGACTGTCCATCTACAAGGTGGACCAGCAAGGTAGGAGTGTCTAATAGAGTGGACAGTGAGTGGACACAGTGTCTAAACACTCCAGCAGCACTGCTGTGTCTGATCCACTCACACCAGCACCACACACACACTAACACCACCACCACCACGTCAGTGTCACTGCAGTGCTGAGAATGATCCACCACCCACATCATACCTGCTCTGTGGTGGTCCTGTGGGGGTCCTGACCATTGAAGAACAGGGTAATACAGTACACAGAGAAACAGATGGACTACAGTCTGGACCTGTACACCTACAGAGTGTCCTGTACGGTCAGTTCAGTCTTAGAAGTTGGTTGAATTTTTTGGACTCCTGAAACTCGTGTGGCCATTTTGACTGGAAGGTGAACAGAGTGAGGAGGGCTTCTGACTTCTGCGGAGTATAGGCACCTGTTCCACCGCCCTGAAGCACCGCAGTTATGGTGAACAGGTTCTGTAAAGGCTTCTGGTAATACCCTTACGCTAGCTTGAGTTAGTCAGTTTCATCAGTCTGATTAAGAAAAGCACAGTTTACTGGTGGTCATGATTTATAAACCCGCTTCATACATCCTGGAGCCATCACAGTGACAGTTACAGCAACATCCACCAGACCTTCTCACTGAGCAAAAAAGATTGCCCCCGAAATGTGAGCCTGATGTAAAACCCAGCATGCGATGATGTCTCAGGCAGGTATGTAAATGATTACAGGTGTGGTTTAGTTACGAGGGGATGCACACGCCAAACAGGCTGCAGACGGCCCAGACAGACCACTAGTTCAGAGGAGTGTTATATTTACACCAACTCCTAACCCTCTACATTTACACTAAACCCTAACACCTATATTTACACTAAACCCTAACCCTCTACATTTACACTAAACCCTAACACCTATATTTACACTAAAACCCTAACCCCTACATTTACACTAAACCCTAACACCTATATTTACACCAACCCCTAACCCTCTACATTTACACTAAACCCTAACCCCTACACTTACACCAACCCCTAACCCTCTACATTTACACTAAACCCCTAACCCCTACATTTACACTAAAACCCTAACCCCTACATTTACACTAAACCCTAACACCTATATTTACACCAACCCCTAACCCTCTACATTTACACTAAACCCCTAACCCCTACATTTACACTAAACCCTAACACCTATATTTACACCAACCCCTAACCCTCTACATTTACACTAAACCCTAACACCTATATTTACACCAACTCCTAACCCTCTACATTTACACTAAACCCTAACACCTATATTTACACCAACCCCTAACCCTCTACATTTACACTAAACCCTAACACCTATATTTACACTAACCCCTAACCCTCTACATTTACACTAAACCCTAACACCTATATTTACACTAACCCCTAACCCTCTACATTTACACTAAGCCCTAACACCTATATTTACACTAACCCCTAACCCTCTACATTTACACTAAGCCCTAACACCTATATTTACACTAACCCCTAACCCTCTACATTTACACTAAGCCCTAACACCTATATTTACACTAACCCCTAACCCTCTACATTTACACTAAACCCTAACACCTATATTTACACTAACCCCTAACCCTCTACATTTACACTAAACCCTAACACCTATATTTACACTAACCCCTAACCCTCTATATTTACACTAAACCCTAACCCCTACATTTACACTAAACCCTAACCCTCTATATTTACACTAAACCCCTAACCCCTACATTTACACTAAACCCCTAACCCTCTATATTTACACTAAACCCTAACCCTATACATTTACACTAAACCCTAACACCTATATTTACACTAACCCCTAACCCTCTATATTTACACTAAACCCTAACACCTATATTTACACTAAACCCCCTAACCCCTACATTTACACTAAACCCTAACACCTATATTTACACTAACCCCTAACCCCTACATTTACACTAAACCCTAACACCTATATTTACACTATCCCCTAACCCTCTACATTTACACTAAACCCTAACACCTATATTTACACTAACCCCTAACCCTCTATATTTACATCAAACCCTAACCCTCTACATTTACACTAAACCCCTAACCCTCTATATTTACACTAAACCCTAACCCCTACATTTACACTAAACCCCTAACCCCTACATTTACACTAAACCCCTAACACCTATATTTACACTAAACCCCCTAACACCTATATTTACACTAAACCCCCTAACCCCTACATTTACACTAAACCCTAACCCTCTACATTTACACTAAACCCCTAACCCTCTACATGTACACTAAACCCCCTAACCTCTACATTTACACTAACCCCCTAACCCCTACATTTACACTAAACCCCTAACCCCTACATTTACACTAAACCCCTAACCCTCTACATTTACACTAAACCCCCTAACCCCTACATTTACACTAAACCCCCTAACCCCTACATTTACACTAAACCCCCTAACCCCTACATTTACACTAAACCCCCTAACCCCTACATTTACACTAAACCCCTAACCCCTATATTTACACTAACCCCCTAACCCCTACATTTACACTAAACCCCTAACCCCTATATTTACACTAACCCCCTAACCCCTACATTGACAGAACCTGTATGCCTCCATACCCAACCGTATCTCGTCTTGTGCCCAGGCTAGAAGCGGCTGAACGTGGTACTAGAGCCTACATTCCATTGTACAGTTTGGTTGTAATACTGTAATCACTTACATGTAACAAATCTTTCTTGGAGTGCAGTTTTTTTGTCAGTGAGTGTACTTCACCAAGATGTATGAAGCTTAATCTTTTATAACTACAGGACGTAATAGCCTAACACACCACCGTTAACGGGCACTTTATCAGAAACCCTTCCTCGTAGACAGTTAGAGACCGTAGCTCTTCTGTTGATGCACAGTGTGCATTAGCCATCCTCAGAAATGCCCTCTGGACAACCAGCAGAGTGTGTTTGACAAAAGGCCACGGTCTGTAACTGTACACATACAGAGGACCTGTAAGGCCGGAGAACCTTATACACCGGTGGTTAGAAGCTCAGAGGAAGGATTTCTGCTAAAGTAGATGACCAGTCGATTCTATAACTATCTACACTACAGATCAGAGCTGCACAGTTCAGGAACACTGAGGAGCAAAGAGCTACTTACACACTGTACACCTAAAAGCAACATCGCTAACATTCCTAATATAACCTGCAACTCCACAGTAACAAGCTGTTTAAAACGATGTATTACATATTGAGCTCTTAGTAAAAAACAACAATTTAAGAAATAACATATTTAAAAAGTTTATATATTTAGATTTGTATTTTATTAATATTAGGCACTGCCTCTGCCAAACAATACACTAAACCCTAACCCCAAATTTACATTAAACCCCTAACACATATTTACACTAAACCCCTAACACATATTTACACTAAACCCTAACCCCAAATTTACATTAAACCCCTAACACATATTTACACTAAACCCTAACCCCAAATTTACATTAAACCCCTAACACATATTTACACTAAACCCTAACCCCAAATTTACATTAAACCCCTAACACATATTTACACTAAACCCCTACATTTACACTAACATTTAACCCCCACATTTACACTAAACCCCTAACCCAACATTTTCACTAACCCCTAACCCCTACAATTACACTAAACCCCTAACCCCTACATTTACACTAAGCCCCCAACCCCTACATTTACACTAACATTTAACCCCCACATTTACACTAAACCCCTAACCCAACATTTACACTAACCTTTAACCCCCACATTTACACTAAACCCCTAACCCCCACATTTACACTAACCCCCTAACCCCTACAATTACACTAAACCCTAACCCCTACATTTACACTAAACCCGTAACCCCTACATTTACACTAAGCCCCCAACCCCTACATTTACACTAAACCCTAACCCCTACATTTACACTAAACCCGTAACCCCTTCATTTACACTAAACCCCCTAACCCCTACATTTACACTAAACCCACTAACCTCTACATTTACACTAAACCCCCTAACCCCTTCACTTACACTAAACCCCTAACCCCTACATTTACACTAAACCCTAACCTCTACATTTACACTAAACCCTAACCCCTACATTTACACTACACCCCTAACCCCTACATTTACACTAAACCCCTAACCCCTACATTTACACTAAACCCCTAACCCCTACATTTACACTAAACCCCTAACCCCTACATTTACACTAAACCCTAACCCCTACATTTACACTAAACCCCTAACCCCTACATTTACACTAAACCCCTAACCCCTACATTTACACTAAACCCTAACCCCTACATTTACACTAAACCCCTAACCCCTACATTTACACTAAACCCCTAACCCCTACATTTACACTAACCCCTAACCCCTACATTTACACTAACCCCCCTAACCCCTACATTTACACTAAACCCCCTAACCCCTACATTTACACTAAACCCCCTAACCCCTACATTTACACTAAACCCCTAACCCCTACATTTACACTAAACCCTAACCCCTACATCTATGTTTTTTTTGCAATGTCACAGGAATTTAAATATATTTTTCAATCAATAATTCTGTGTTCTCATGGTCTCCAAGTCTCCTAGTAAATATTAGTTATTAATGTTTGACATGTGCCTATATCTCCATCAGTCTCTTCACATCCCCATCCCATCTTCCTCCATGACTCATCGCTTTTGTTTACTTCACACCTTTACATGTTCTTCCTGTCCTCTCACCTCTCCTTCGCCCTGCAGGGCCTGCAGCTCTCTCTTGTAGGTTTTCTTGCCCAGTGTTTCGTAGATCTTGGTCATAACCGGGATTTTCTCACTGCCGTCGCTGATGGCTGTGTGGTATTTGGGTTCTGGAAGGTCACCCATGAAACGCAGGACTGTGATCCACACCGCCAGTGAAGCCTGCAGGTCACATAACCAAAACCTCTCACTGCCACATCCCACTCACCACACACACTGAGCAGAGCTGACCAGACCCCACAGTCTCATTCAACCTGACTTAGAACATGCCTAGTACACTCCTATTACTCCTAGAACGCTAAAACATGACTGCTACTGAGCGCTGATTAGTTAGTATTACTGATGCTGAGCGCTGATTAGTTAGTATTACTGATACTGAGTGCTGATTAGTTAGTATTACTGATACTGAGTGCTGATTAGTCAGTATTATTGCAACTGAGCGCTGATTAGTTAGTTTTACTGATACTGAGTGCTGATTAGTTAGTATTACTGCTACTGAGTGCTGATTAGTTAGTATTACTGATACTGAGCGCTGATTAGTTAGTTTTACTGATACTGAGTGCTGATTAGTTAGTATTACTGATACTGAGTGCTGATTAGTCAGTATTATTGCAACTGAGCGCTGATTAGTTAGTTTTACTGATACTGAGTGCTGATTAGTTAGTATAACTGCTACTGAGCGCTGATTAGTTAGTATTACTGATGCTGAGCGCTGATTAGTTAGTATTACTGCTACTGAGTGCTGATTAGTTAGTTTTACTGATACTGAGTGCTGATTAGTTAGTATTACTGATACTGAGTGCTGATTAGTTAGTATTACTGATACTGATTGCTGATTAGTTAGTGTTACTGCTACTGAGCGCTGATTAGTTAGTATTACTGATACTGAGCGCTGATTAGTCAGTATTACTGATACTGAGCGCTGATTAGTTAGTGTTACTGATACTGAGCGCTGATTAGTCAGTATTACTGCTACTGAGCGCTGATTAGTCAGTATTACTGATACTGAGCGCTGATTAGTCAGTATTACTGATATTGAGTGCTGATTAGTTAGTGTTACTGCTACTGAGCACTGATTAGTCAGTATTACTGATACTGAGTGCTGATTAGTCAGTATTACTGATATTGAGTGCTGATTAGTTAGTGTTACTGCTACTGAGCACTGATTAGTCAGTATTACTGATACTGAGTGCTGATTAGTTATTATTACTGCTACTGAGTGCTGATTAGTCAGTATTACTGATATTGAGTGCTGATTAGTTAGTGTTACTGCTACTGAGCGCTGATTAGTCAGTATTACTGCTACTGAGCGCTGATTAGTCAGTATTACTGATACTGAGCGCTGATTAGTCAGTATTACTGATATTGAGTGCTGATTAGTTAGTGTCACTGCTATTGAGCACTGATTAGTCAGTATTACTGATACTGAGTGCTGATTAGTCAGTATTACTGATATTGAGTGCTGATCAGTTAGTGTTACTGCTACTGAGCACTGATTAGTCAGTATTACTGATACTGAGTGCTGATTAGTCAGTATTACTAATATTGAGTGCTGATTAGTTAGTGTTACTGCTACTGAGCGCTGATTAGTTAGTATTACTGATACTGAGTGCTGATTAGTTAGTATCACTGCTACTGAGTGCTGATTAGTTAGTGTTACTGATACTGAGCGCTGATTAGTTAGTATTACTGATACTGAGTGCTGATTAGTTAGTATCACTGCTACTGAGCGCTGATTAGTTAGTATTACTGCTACTGAGCGCTGATTAGTTAGTATTACTGCTACTGAGTGCTGATTAGTTAGTATTACTGCTACTGAGTGCTGATTAGTTAGTGTTACTGCTACTGAGTGCTGATTAGTTAGTATTACTGCTACTGAGTGCTGATTAGTGTTACTGCTACTGAGCGCTGATTAGTTAGTATTACTGATACTGAGTGCTGATTAGTCAGTATCACTGCTACTGAGTGCTGATTAGTTAGTATTACTGATACTGAGTGCTGATTAGTTAGTATTACTGATACTGAGTGCTGATTAGTTAGTATCACTGCTACTGAGCGCTGATTAGTTAGTATTACTGCTACTGAGCGCTGATTAGTTAGTATTACTGATACTGAGCGCTGATTAGTCAGTATCACTGCTACTGAGCTCTGATTAGTTAGTATCACTGCTACTGAGCTCTGATTAGTTAGTATTACTGATACTGAGTGCTGATTAGTTAGTATTACTGCTACTGAGTGCTGATTAGTTAGTGTTACTGATACTGAGTGCTGATTAGTTAGTATTACTGCTACTGAGTGCTGATTAGTTAGTATTACTGCTACTGAGTGCTGATTAGTTAGTATTACTGCTACTGAGTGCTGATTAGTTATTATTACTGCTACTGAGTGCTGATTAGTTAGTATTACTGCTACTGAGTGCTGATTAGTTAGTATTACTGCTACTGAGTGCTGATTAGTTAGTATTACTGCTACTGAGTGCTGATTAGTTAGTATTACTGCTACTGAGTGCTGATTAGTCAGTATTACTGCTACTGAGTGCTGATTAGTTAGTATTACTGCTACTGAGTGCTGATTAGTTAGTATTACTGCTACTGAGCGCTGATTAGTCAGTATTACTGCTACTGAGTGCTGATTAGTTAGTATTACTGCTACTGAGTGCTGATTAGTTAGTATTACTGCTACTGAGTGCTGATTAGTTAGTATTACTGCTACTGAGTGCTGATTAGTTATTATTACTGCGACTGAGCGCTGATTAGTTAGTGTTACTGATACTGAGTGCTGATTAGTTAGTATTACTGATGCTGAGTGCTGATTAGTCAGTATTACTGCTACTGAGTGCTGATTAGTTATTATTACTGCTACTGAGCGCTGATTAGTTAGTGTTACTGATACTGAGTGCTGATTAGTTATTATTACTGCTACTGAGCACTGATTAGTTAGTGTTACTGATACTGAGTGCTGATTAGTTAGTATTACTGCTACTGAGTGCTGATTAGTTATTATTACTGCTACTGAGTGCTGATTAGTTATTATTACTGCTACTGAGCGCTGATTAGTTAGTGTTACTGCTACTGAGTGCTGATTAGTTAGTATTACTGATACTGAGCGCTGATTAGTTAGTGTTACTGATACTGAGTGCTGATTAGTTAGTATTACTGCTACTGAGTGCTGATTAGTCAGTATCACTGATACTGAGTGCTGATTAGTCAGTATTACTGCTACTGAGTGCTGATTAGTTAGTATTACTGCTACTGAGCGCTGATTAGTTAGTATTACTGCTACTGAGCGCTGATTAGTCAGTATTACTGATACTGAGCGCTGATTAGTTAGTATTACTGCTACTGAGTGCTGATTAGTTAGTATTACTGATACTGAGCGCTGATTAGTTAGTATTACTGATACTGAGCGCTGATTAGTTAGTATTACTGCTACTGAGTGCTGATTAGTTAGTATTACTGATACTGAGCGCTGATTAGTTAGTATTACTGCTACTGAGCGCTGATTAGTTAGTATTACTGATACTGAGCGCTGATTAGTTAGTATTACTGATACTGAGTGCTGATTAGTATAACTGCTACTGAGCGCTGATTAGTTAGTATTACTGCTACTGAGCGCTGATTAGTTAGTATTACTGCTACTGAGTGCTGATTAGTTAGTGTTACTGATACTGAGTACTGATTAGTTAGTATTACTGCTACTAAGTGCTGATTAGTTAGTATTACTGCTACTGAGCGCTGATTAGTCAGTATTACTGCTACTGAGTACTGATTAGTTAGTGTTACTGATACTGAGCGCTGATTAGTTAGTATTACTGATACTGAGTGCTGATTAGTCAGTATTACTGATACTGAGTGCTGATTAGTTAGTGTTACTGCTACTGAGTACTGATTAGTTAGTGTTACTGATACTGAGCGCTGATTAGCCAGTATTACTGATACTGAGTGCTGATTAGTCAGTATTACTGATACTGAGTGCTGATTATTCAGTATAGAGAGATTTGAGGTTTACAAACCAGCTGATCACCCTCGTCCTCATGAAACAGCAGGGGCTGCTTGAGTGGACGGCGCGTGTACGTGTGCGTGCTGGTGCCCTGGAAGTATGTGGCCGCAAACTTGGCAAATTTATACTCAGACAGGTCCTCCTCCTCTTCCTCCGGCAGAGGGAGAGCTTCATCCAGATCCTCCTCCTCCATCTCCCTCTGAGTCCGCTCCAGGTCCTAAATCACAACACACACACACATTCCCAAAATACGGAGACGTTTCAGACGGTGCGCTTCTGATGCATGTCTACATAACGTGTCAGGCTTGGACGGCCCGTATCTTACACTGGACAGGTACTGTGTGTAGGTCATCATCAGTTTCTCCCCCCACCCTCTCACCTCGAAGCCGGCCGGTGCCTGGCCCTCCTGCCCAGGGAAGGAGCTGGTGGTGCCCAGAAACCCAAACATCTTATCCACCATGTCAGAGTCGTTTACAGGCTCTTGCCGTGCTTTCTCCATCTGATCAAGCATCTCCTTTTTCTTGCGGGCCTCCTCCTTCTCCTTCTTCTCCCGCTCGGCATCCTCCCGGGCCAGCTGGGCCAGGCGCTCCTGATGTTTACGTTCCGCCTCGGCTTTGGCCCGCTTGGCGCTCATCTGGTTCCTCAGCTTCTCCTCCTCAGCCAGGCGCATCTTCTCCGCCTCCAGGCGCCTCCGGTACTGGAGAGAGGAGAGGATGAGTAGAAAGACAGTGGTGAAAAGAAAGTGAGTGATGACATCAGATGCAATAACGTTTAGGTGTTTGTCATTACATGTCGAATTAATAAATGAGTAATATCGGTCATTTTTAACTTTACCATGGAGATATATATAACAGATATTATAACTGGCCTAGAGAAGTAGTTTCATTTTAAGATTTAATCCAATGAAAGATTTTGTGGATAATTAATAATTATTTATTACTCAGTACTTCATGTTTTAGAAGTTTCTCAGTCATTTTAGAATCATAACCATATGCTGCATTTCTCATCATCCTGTGCATATATCCTATAAATAAATCAAGCAATTTTCCACATACGAAATGTGCATTGGATCGTTTATTATGATTTTCTCCCACTATGTTAAAGGCAGTAGATTTTTTTACATTACATAAAAAAATAATAATTAAAAAAAAAATATATATATATAAAATAAATATAAATAAATATTTAAAAAATATTAAAAATAAATACATTTCATAAAAAATTAAATAAAATACAATAAAATATAAAATAAATATAAAAAATATATAAAAATAAATACATTACATTAAAAAAAATAATAAAATATAAAATAAATATAAATAAATATTAAAAAATATGAAAAATAAATACATTTCATAAAAAATAAAATAAAATAAAATATAAAATAAATATAAAAAATATAAAAAAATAAATACATTACATAAAAAAAATATATAAAATAAATATAAATAAATATAAGAAAATATAAAAAATAATAATAAATATATATATATATATATATATAGAAACATTATTGTACCTATACATTTCATATGTAAATACCAGCATATATATGCTCCAAAAATGTACTATGAAACTTTATTTAAAATGCCGCTCATTTTGTAAAGTATGTGTTTATATTTACTTAGAAAAACCTGCATATTACAAAAGTATAAACCATATGGATCTATAAATATTTACTACTTTTTGAATTAATATATTTATTAAATATATTAAACTATTATTTAACTATTAATTAAGTTAATAAAATTAATTTAAATGCTTTTTTTTATTAATTATTCATTTAATTCATCAATTGTTTTCTGTTTTTCACTTTTCGATAGAAAAATAAGAAATAATATGAATAAATAAAGATGATGGGCTGCTATTGGTGCTGGTGAAGGAATGACACATTATTAGGTACAATACAATCACAGCGAACTGGAGAGATTTTTTTTTTGTCCGGTGATCTCATAAATATGACTATATTCTATAACGGATCCTGGGATCTGTCTCTCCAGATGTGCAGATGAAGTAAACTGCTAGTCATAAATACTCTCAGGAAAAATCCCAACAGATAAAACTTTTATTTTAGTACATTCTTATGTCCTCAAATGTCATGCGGCACCACCAGCAACACCGCCCGACTCTCTGCCTTACCTCGCCTTTGAGTCTCTTGTAGAGTCGGCGGGCGATCATGCCCCTGGTGTAGGCCTGGATGGTGATAACGGCCCAGAAGCGGTGCCTGAAGGCCCGGCGCACCAGGCAGCCTCTGCAGCGGCCCTGGAACAGCGTGATCCTCTGGCGGGCCACGTGGTACGTCTGATAGAGCTTCCGCGAGCGGTACAGGGCCTGGAGCCGGGAGAAACCAGCACGCATCTGCAGGACAGGGAAACGAGCGTGTCAGGCGACTTAAAGACCCAGTGACCAGTGAAACGAAGCAGAGCGGTCTCTCTGTGGGCTTCCCAGGTCCAGATTAAGGTGGAACGCAGACTCAAGCCCGGCATTAACGTCCCTCACTGGGCCTCCAGGGAAACTTCCAGGAGGATCAGCTGTGAAGTTCATGATAACTCACCGCGTCATAGTTCTTCCGGCAGTAGTAGCCCCTCCAGGTTTTCTGGATCATGAGGGCCGCTCTCTTCATCTTAAGGAAATTGGATCTGTCAATAAATAATAATGACATTCCCGTTACTGGGGACTCTGAACTGCTCGTTATCATGATTGCCAAGATTTCTCGATATGTACCACACAATTATTCAAATTAGCACATTTGGAGACTGATAATGAGCTGTAGCAGACAAAACTACAGCTCTGGGAACATATAAGAGCCCACCTGTAACTGGTCAGTTCCTCTAGGTGTACAGGTTCTGGGTTTGTGTTGGTTCTGTTTGGTTCTACACTACTGGAACCATGTCTCCCAAACTCCAGATCAGATATTGTATTAGATCTGTTTATTTAGAAAATCACTAATGACCTCCAGAAGCCTGTTTTAGAACCATGCTCGCTGTGCGCTTCACCCCAGCCACCGCTCGCCAGTCTCTCTGTAGGTCACCTGAGGTCATCTTACGGTGGGTAAGGGACATTGGAATGAGGTGGCGCTCATCACAGTCAGTAGAGAGTGGGTTTGGCCCTCTGCCAGTCTGTAGCTGTGTTGTCCTGTGTGTTTGCTGCTGGACCTTGTTCTTATGAACCAGACGCTCACTGTATCTTCCAGTAAAGCTAGAACCCAACCTTCGGTTCCTCACTGAGAACCGGCTGTACATGTGGAGATGCTGATTTGAGACTGGAGCTGTTTGGGATCAGGAATCAAAAGTTACCATTGCCCTGGTAATGACAAAACCAGCATCTCCACATTCACAGTACTTCACGTACTCACTAACGGCAGGTCCCCAAACACTAATCTACAGTCATACTGACACGCACTCGTCTATCTGTCGTTTATTCATCCCTCGTTCCTCCCATAGAGTCCACGTCCTTCTTGAACCGAATCAAACCCTAATGTTTTCTTTGCCCGAAAGCCACCAAACTTCATATACGCACTATGAGGTTGGGTCCCCAAACACTAATTCACAGCCAGACTGACCCGCACTCATTCATTCAGCCCTCGTTCCTCACTCAGCATGCTGCACAACCATTCAAACACTTTTCTAGTTTTTATTTTGTTCTCCTTGTTGTTCCTTTAGCTAACGTAAAGTACACCGAATTGCCTTTACGTATGAACTGTGCTGGCCTGGCCTAATACAGCCACTAAGGGGGCAATTAGTTTTTCACACAGGGCCAGTTGGCGCTGAACTTCTTTGCATCAGTTCAGACATGATCCTTCAAATACTGGGAGAAATATGCCAGTAGATGAAATCAGTAGGGGACGAACACTGGCCGGGACCTGTTCCTAATGACGGGTGGTGTGGGACTCTGTGGAGGCTAATGCCAGCCGTAGCCCTGCGGGTAGTTACTACAGTCTATCATGTTTTCACTCGGTAAACAACAACGTTGGCGTAGGTTCATAAACATGTCTGGTCATACCTGTCTTTAAATCCCCGGACGACCTTCTGGATGAGAATGACCTTGTCGGTGATGGCCTTGTCGCGCTCGATCTCCAGCAGCATGTCGTGATGGTCCTGTCAAACACAGAGAGACGCTCGACACCTAGTGGACACGGACTGCAGCAGCACCACTCCAGATAAATAATCATCTATCGGTTTTATAAGCACCTCCTAACCGACTGTGTAACATGTCACATGATCCCGGTCTGATGCTGTCACTTCCCGTTAGGAAGTGTTGGCAGTGCCCTGTCTTTATTCTGGCCGTGGGGGTTTCCTGTTGCCGTGGGCTGTGAGGCTTGATAAAGCACAAGGGAGTGGAAAACTCCCGGGCAACGGACAAGCTCTCTGCTGACCTCTGACCTCTGCCTCGGGTTTCTTTCCGGACGGCAAAACACAAAACCGAATCTTGTTGGAGTACAGGAGCACATGTCGGCATACAACCACAAAGAGGAGCAGATATTTCCAAGTTTGGGTTCAGCTCTTACACTGAAACACGTTCGATATTATTAATCATATATATTATATATATATATATATAAGTAGTGCCTTTCAGTATGATGTCGGGCCGCCGTGTTTGCTAACCCAACCTGCCAGACGTCTCGGTATGGAGCTGTAGAGATTCCTAATGGAGTCCTGTGATGATCCATCCCATGCAGCTTGAACATCCTCACACAGTTCCTGCAGATGGTGCGGTAGGGGCGGAGGTGGAGGGACACCAGGCCTTCTGGACGTGTGACAACAGACATCTCGGTGCTGACCACGGTGCCTCCACACACGGATTCGTTGGGCGTCTCCACCAAGACTAAAGCGGGACTCGTCACTGAAGATGACCCGCTGCCATTCTGAGTCACTCCATGACAGTCTGGTACGACACCACTGCAGTCTTTGGTGACGGTGACGTGGTGTTAAGGACAGTCGTGGTAACGGTCTGTGTGCATGTAGTCCTGCGCGGTGCAGCCGTCTGCCGATGGTGCTGCACTAACAGGAGGACTCATGGAGGACACCACTGCTCACTGGATGTCTGTAATGGTGGCTGTTGGGTCAGTCAGGTACAGAGATAAGGACCGTCCCTGCTCATGTCACATGTGCAGCCGAGTGTGAAACTTGAATCATTCACATGTATCATGATGTCAAACCAACCCACCAAGTTTCATTCCTGTCGGTTGATCTCTCTCTCTCTCTCCCTCCCTCCCTCCCTTTCCCTCTCTCTCTCTCTCTCTCTCTCTCTCTCTCTCTCCCTCTCCCTCCCTCCCTCTCTCCCTCTCCCTCTCCCTCTCCCCCTGAAAATTCACACAGGTAGTGGTCACTATTAGCATGGGTCACTTCCATAACTACTTCCTGGAAGCGTGATTTAACGCTGGGATACCTTCAGGAAAATCTTGGTCTTTCCCATCTGCCAGTCATCATCTCTGCCAAGGACGGCCTCGGCGATCCGCTGACAGGTCCCCCTCAGGTCCTCCTAGTGGAGAGCAAACCAAAAAAAAATCAGGATGAAGATAGTCAGTAGTCTCAGTAAATGAGCCGCGCCGTGACCAGTACATGGGCGTTTGTACCACGTGGCACAACAGCGTGTTAGAACAGACGTCCTTCTCCGTGTACCGCGTATGATCATCCCGTGTGATCCTGTATACCAATACACCATCTGCTAGATCTTTCATGGACTCACTACACCAATACCGGGCTGTACACTAACACAAAACCCTATCGGGCTACTTTTCCAGTGATTAGAAACAGATACATTAATAACAGAGCAGAGACCGAAGACGCAGAGACACTATACACCTGCCAGAACCCCAAGGGGTGCACTGGGAGTCCTTGGACACGACTCCTAACACTACATGTGGCCATGTGTAAGCTGCTCTGGATAAGCGCATCAGCTAAATATCATAAATGTAAATGAAACACATCTTAGTGTTAAGTACGGTGGCCGAGAAGTGCAAAACTAACATTCCAGAAAACAAAATGTAAAAAATCTAATCAAATTTACAAACAACAAAAAATTACATTAAAGAAAACAAAATTACAAAAGTAAAAACAATCCAGAAGACGTGAAACACTTTTACCTGAACCGAAACACTGTTACGAACTCCGAATTCTGACGGAAAGGGTGGGTCTAACACACAGGAAGTGTTTGTTGTGGACCCTTGTCAATCAAACTGTTGGCAATGGTAGAGTGAATGGAGTTTGGGTTGGTTACAATGCTACGGCATGTTTGGTCCATTGGGTAGCACGCTTCTGTTTCTCCTGTTGAAGGTCTTCAGAGTTTTTAGAGAGCAGACGAAAGAGAGACGAACTGGTGACTCTAAACCAGGTGGGCTGTAAAAGCTCTCAGCCGGTTTAAGCAGCTAGCTGGTTCTCCTCTACAGCTAGCGTTACAGCCCACTTACCTTCCTTAACATCTCCAGCTCTGAGTGGTTCAGACATCGCCGGGTCATCTCTTTCATCCACCCACTCTACCACCACCAAACAGTTTGATTGACAAGCATCTGCAACAAGCACTTCCTGTGGCCTGTTATTTTGGCCAAAAAGACCCAACCACTTTGGCTCAAGCCCTCACTGAACATACCACACCAGACTGCCAGTTAGTTGAGGTTATGAAGCCACAGCATACGGCCTTTTAGTTGCTTCTGATTGGTCGACCTCAACCTCACAGGCTGTTTATGATCTCTGATGATCGGTTGTTGATAATATAGACTACAATTAAAACTGCAGCCCTTGCACTTCGTTAAAAACAGCAGCCGCCATCTTGAAGACGATTCTGCCCGTTATATTGTCCATCTTGCTAAACCGTGTGCCGCACAGTATCAGAAACCACCTAGCCAGGTCTATCTGAAAGTCTCTTCGTTTACCTGTTTGTAGGCAGGCTTCACTCCCGGCATGAGAACGCGATATCGGTCCACAAACTCCACAAAGGTGTAGCGGATGGGGTACCCGGCCCGGCGGATCCGGATAGTTTCCATCATTCCGGAGTAGCGAAGCTGCCTCACGCACAGCTCCCTGTCGAAGAGCTGCAAGGAGAGAAAAGGTCAAACAAGTAACTCTCCAGAGTGCAAGGACACCAACATACTGACTAACGGATATCAGGTTCAGACAACACTGGGGTCCATATAGGCTACAACCAAACCTGCAACTACCTTCCAGCCACACCATGCGTGAGGCATCCTTCACTGAGCTCTGACGGAGTTCTCTTTGAGTTCTCTTTCGATCATCAAGCCATCCAAAAGCACAAACCACGCTACAAAACATTGTACTAGACCTTAACTGCAATTACACATTTCCACCAGAGGGGTCTCCAAATCCCTAAAACTTTCATAGTGCAGCTTTACATCATCTCAAATAGACTTGCACATGTGGTATCTGGCAATTTAGGAAAAATACCTGATTGCAATTTTTTTGGAAGTTCAGGCCTGTTATGTTGACCAAGAACATTCATCTCTCCTGGCCTGAGACTACTCCAAACATACCATGCCAGACTGCCGGTTATGAAGCAGCATATGGCCATTTGGTTTCTTTTGATTGGTCTACCTCAACCACATAGGCAGTTTACGAGCTCTGACGGAGTTCTCTTTGAATTCTCTTTCAGTCAACCACCCGGAAAAAACAAGACCATAACACAAACCACAAAATGTTGTACTGGACCATAACTGCAATTACACATTTCCACCAGAGGGGTCTCCAAATCCCTAAAGCTTTCATAGTGCAGCTTTACATAATCTCAAATAGGCTTGCTAATGTGGTTTCTGGCAGTTTAGAAAAAATACCTGATTGCAATCTTTCTGATTGATGTTGTGTACATTGACGTTCAGGCCTGTTGTGTTAACCAAGAGAACCAGAACATTCATCAACCCTGGCCTGAGACTTCCCCAAACATACCATGGCAGACTGCCGGTTATGAAGCAGCATATGGTCATTTGGTTGCTTCTGATTGGTCTACCTCAACCACATAGGCAGTTTACGAGCTCTGACGGAGTTCTCTTTGAACTCTCTTTCAGTCAAACACTCAGAAAACACGAGACCAAAGCACTAGCAGCCATGGCAACCACAAAGTATGTACCTTCGAATGTACTTAAGTATGGAGAGTAACCGTAGCAGGATTCATTACGGCTCTAACGCCCTACTACTATCACTTCTGGAACAAGCCTCTCGCTTAGCCAACTTCAGGTTTAGGTGAAAAGACGCTGGGACTCACCATGGGCTTCTTGTACTCATTTGGTTTGATGCAGCGCACGAAGAAGGGCTGACACACGCTCAGTGTGCGCATCAGCAGCTCCAGAGAACGTTTGAACTGACTGCTCAGCGTTGGAGAGCGCTTCCTCGTCTCTGCCCCCTACACTCCAGGAAACACACACACACGGACAGATACACAGCAAATCAGGAATGGTGGGAAACGGAGACAAAGAGGATTCCTCTAGCCCCTTCCTTTCCTCTGCCCCTATCCCTCTCACTGTCTCTCTCCATTCACCACTCAGTGTCTCTCTGCCTGCTCCGAACACCAGGAACAACTCTCTCTCTTCCTGTAATCTGCCATTCCTTTATTCTCCCACAGGAAACGGTTTGTTATCAGGTCGTTTCTGACAGATTCATTATCCAGCTAAATGGAGGGCATTATTCGGGTGAACTCTAGGGCCTACCGAGAACAAAACAGGTCCTGGGGGTAACGACTTTAGTCATGCTGTAGACCAACGTGGATCTGAATCAAGAGCCATGCAAGCCAAAAATCAGTGAAGTGTCCCTCTCGTGGCTCGCACGGCTCTACGTCCCATTATAAAAGGACAGTTTACAGTTAGTATGGTGCCTTGATTCTTCTATCATCTGTCAGTTTAATTATATTCAGTATGATCTCAAATAGAATCGTTTGTGTGGTTTCTGACAATCGGCCAATAAGATCCGAGCGTTTAGTTCTTCTGGATTGAGACCTGATTGGATTGGATTGAGGTCAGAGCTGCTTCTTCTGGATTAAGATCTGATTGGATTGGATTGGATTGAGATCAGAGTTTCACTTCTTCTGGATTGAGACCTGATTGGATCGTGACCTGAGCGTTCGCTTCTTCTGGATTGAGACCTGATTGGATCGGATTGTGATGAGTGCTTCACTTCATCTGGATTGAGACCTGATTGGATTGTGATCTGAGCGTTCGCTTCTTCTGGATTGGACTGAGAGTAGAGCTTCACTTCCTCTGGATTGGGAGCTGATTGGATTAGATTAAGATCAGAGCTTCACTTCTTCTTGATTGAGACCTGATTGAATTGGATTGGACTGAGATCAGAGCTTCACTTCTCCTGAATTAAGATTTGCTTGGATTGAGATCAGAGCTTCACTTCTTCTGGATTGAGACCTGATTGGATTGGATTGAGGTCAAAGCTTCACTTCTTCTGAATTAAGATCTGAGTGGATCGGATTGAGATCAGAGCTTCACTTCTTCTGGATTGAGACCTGATTGGATTGTGATCTGAGCGTTCGCTTCTTCTGGACTGAGACCTGATTGGATGGGATTGAGATCAGAGCTTCACTTCTTCTGGACTGAGACCTGATTGGATGGGATTGAGAACAGAGCTTCACTTCTTCTGGATTGAGATCTGATTCGATCTGATTGAGATCAGAGCTTCACTTCTTCTAGATTGAGACCTGATTGGATCGGATTGAGGTCAGAGCTGCACTTCCTCTGGATTGAGATATGATTGGATAGGATTGAGATCAGAGTTTCACTTCTAGACTGGGAAAAAAGTCTGGTTCCATTGACTTCCATTACCATTAAATTGATGTTTATCCTCTCCTGTAAAGTTGCCATTTTGGAGATTCCGTTTTTTTCTTTGGATATACTCGTTTGATGGAATCCGATTGGTCTTCTACAGTCGGTTTACAAGCTCTGATATTACTCCAAAACTACGCTGCTGATAATAAAGCCAATTTACTAAAACTGCAGCACTTGTAATTTAAACATTTTTTATAAGAATTTCTAAAATTTTGGATTTCTATAGAAAAGTGGTTATCTTTCAGCCCAGTTTCTACTGAGATCCCTTTGAATTCTCTTTCGAACACAAGACTTGGATTAGAATTAGGCTTTATTAAGGGTTATCCAAGAATCACAGTCAGGCATGGGTTAAACCCAGGCAGGCATCAGCCGAAACGAGCCCTAGGAGGTATGACGCATGCTGTACTGAGTTTTGACTGAGTTCTCTTTGAATTCTCTTTCGATCAACAGATCCATCCCCTGGGAAAGGGACACCAAAGCACAACCCACACTACAGAACATCACCACTACACATTTCCACCTATTCTATCCGTCTGTCGATATCCACACCTAACACTGTACACTACTGTTCAAACTCACTGATATCAGTAACATAAACTCAGCTGTGTGTATTAACACATTCTACCATCACGCTAAAACAGTACTCAATGCCTTTCCAATCAGTTACAGGGATGTGTACAAATTATGATATTCCATATAATGAGATGACAGAGTCGTGGATCATTCCATAATAACAGAGGAAGCTGTATGGCAATGAAAATAAACTTGAGGTTGCAATCCAAATTAAAATAAACTCATGAAAATAAACTTACTGGACAAAAAAGTTGAGTCACCTTCCATGTTTAAGGTGGTAGTACCTTCAGGCTCCTGCAGATGGCGCTGCACGAGGATAATGGGGCTATAAACACCTGCGGGGTGTGAGTGACGGGATCCATAAAACGAGAAGAGGTGCTACAGTGCAGGAAATGTAGTGACAAGTTTCTGGATGTGGCCACATCAGTGTTCAGACACTCTTGCCTCAAGGAACGTTGGGCCAGATTTGGTGGATGCCTTCCTTCCCTGGCACAATTCCAAGGAGAATTCCCTGTAGACTGGGATTTTATCCACTGCTGGTAGACCCGTATGACCGTACGCTTTCATACACCTGCAGATTCAGCTACTTCCTTCACACTATGGTCTTTGGCCATGCCCACATGCAGTCCCTCCTTTTAGCCAATCATTAACATCTGCTCTGGAGTGTTTTCCACACATGGTACGAGACATTCCCTGCACTCTACCACCTCGTCCCAATCTATGAATCCTGGTACTCACCCCGCAGGGATTTATAGCTCCATCATCGTCATGCAGCGCCATCTGCAGGAGCCTGAAGGTACTACCACCTTAAACACACAAGGTGACTCAATTTCTGTCTGGTGAGTTTACATTGTTTTGCACCAGGATAACAATCATTAACATGACATGTGACTCCAGACAGTTGAACAGTAGTGTATCCAGGATGTCACAGGCTCTAAGGCCACAGTGAAATGGATCTACTGATGCCTGAATGGGATGAAGCCGTTCACTTCTGTGCTCTTCATGCTTTGAAATAAACATACAGTCCGATGACAAAGCGTGATTTAGACCCAACACAAAAATGACCAACGAGCCGCATCGTAAACAAACACCCAGGTCTGCTGATCAGCGGTGCTATCTCGCTCAGCACAGAAGTGTGAACAGGAAACAGGAGGTGACATCACTGGTCTGGGATGAAGGCTGTTTGTTAGGGTGCAGCTAGTGTTCAGCGACTGATGGGTGGCGCTGGGTGGGATGCTGGACAACAACAACACTTTCACAATGGACAAAATGACAGGGTGTGGGGTCAGAGGGGCGGGCTGGAGGTGGTCTGTTGGTTTTACCTTCAGAGGAGGCGTGCCCGGCTGAGCGAGCGTACCACCAGGCACATAACCACACAGAAACTGAGACACAGCACACAGACAGAGAGAGAACAGGCATCAGGAACCCATCGTAAGCAACATCAGACATATCAGGACGAGCTGCTGAGTCATGAGTCGCTCAGCAAGCCCTCTGAGCTGTCAGGGTGGGGGCTACAACAGGTGCCTCCCTAACAAGGAACAGTTAGCCACAGAGGGAATAGAAATCTCAGTGAAGCTGATTAGCATGCAGGACCGCATGGAGATCAGGTAAAGGGTTAGTGTGTTCATGTCCATGCTAGGAAACAGACATTAGTCTTCTGATTAATAACAATGATAATATATCGAGACGGGCTGCTGCTCATTCTCATGCAGCCTGGAGTCATACACTACTAAACAGGAAATAAATCAGTTTAGTGTTATTTAATTATGGTTATTATTAATAATGGTTATTTTTAACTCAGTTAATTATACATAACAGGCTCAAGGCAGTATCTGGACCATTGTACCTAATTACCTGAACCATGGGATAATAATAATAATAATAATAATAATAATAATAATAATAACCAGAAAAAGTGCTTTTCCTGAAGGAAATGCAAGATGGTTGCGCAGTGTGCTAAGTGAGGAACGAGGGATGAGTAAACGAGTGCGGGTCGGTATGACTGTGGATTAACGTTTGGGGACCTGCCCTTAGTGAGGTTTGGTGGCTCTCGGCCAAACGGGAACGTTAATGCTTGGTTTGGGTCGAAAATGACTGGGGCTCTATGGGAGGAACGAGGGATGAATAAACGACAGATAGAGGAGTGTGGGTCAGTATGGCTGTGCACTAGTGCTTGGAGACCTCCCCTTAGTGTGTATGTGAAGTTTCGCGCCTCTCGGGCGAAGGAAACAGCCGGCTTTAGGTGGGTCCAAAAATGACTGGGACTCTATGGAAGGAGATGCGAAAAGAAAGAGAAACGAACGAGTGCGGGTCAATCCAAAACTGAATTCCTGCTATACCCCGAGCCAGTGTATCCGATTTGGTGTCTCTAGGTCAAGCGGAAGCAGGTTAAATGCGTTTTTGGGTCCCATTCATTCTCTATGGGAAAAAATTCCAGAAAAATTCCTTCCTACTCGGAATCTGTGCATCCGATTTGCAATGCGCGACCAGAATAATAATAATTCTCAATAATACAGAATTTAAATAGCTAATCATATAATTACCTTCAGTCATATATAATAAATACCTAAAATTACTAATATTATTAAAGTTAATGTATTTATAATTAATAATCATTAAGTACATTTAGCCGACGCCCTTATCCAGAGCGTCAGACAAGGTTAACCATATCACAGGTGGGCCAGTGTAGTGTTAGGAGTCTCGCCCAAAGACTCTTATTGGTGTAGCACAGCCTAGTCACCCAGACCGGAATTTAAACCCCAGTCTTCCACATGTGGTGGTGGCTCCTGGTGGGTAGTGGTGTTATCTGTTGAGGTACACCAACCACCTTACATACATACATACATACACACACATATATATATATATATATATATATATATATATATATATAATATATTATATATATATATATATATATATATATATATAAGGTGGTTGGTGTAGCAAATTCATTATTTACAAATTACTTTTATTAAGGTTGTAGATTCTATTATATTTTTAATATATATATATATATGTATATATATATATGTACAAATACACATTAATATACATTAAATTTATATATATATGTACAAATATATGTAAATATTGTTGCTGTCCAATGAAAACATGTATCTCCACTTTTGTCCATTTTTACTTTTATCCATCATTTGAACACACCAGCTGCTCTTTACACTGAGTGAAACTCTTGTGATGAATGGACAAACAGAAACGGCTCAGAACTGCTTGGAGAGATGTCTGGTTCCATAGACTTACATTAAAGGTAAGTGAGGTTTTTGGCCTCTCCTGTAAAGTGGAGATACTTGTTTTTCTTTGGGCAGCGACGATATATATGTACAAATTCATCATTTACAAATGACTTTCTATAAAGATTGTAGATTCTGTTCTATTTTAAATTAAAATTCCTTAAACTTAAAAATAAAAATTAAGTTTCATCAGGAGTTTAATTTCTAAATTCAGAAATCTGGGTAACCAGTTTGATCTCATCACTGTAAAGTAGACCTCAAGTAGCTTCTGGAACTGTGAGAACTCTCCAGAGGTTTATAGAACTGTCTAGAACTGTCTAGAACTGTCCAGTAGACAACATAGCCGTATAAATACAGGGGCGTTAAACAGTCGTTTCAGGTGATGCTCCAGCTGAGTGAGTGGATAGCGGATCCAGAGCTACAGGTCATTTAAGGGGATCAAGAGGCGGCAGCATCCGGCAGACGCTCTGCTCCGTCTGTGGCTAATTAAGAACAGATTGACCCCACGAAGTGTGTAACCTTAGGGAGGGTCGAACCTGCCGCAGAGGTTTCCGCCAGCCGAGTGAACTCAATATGATATCTGATTAAAGCTGAGCGCTAGTCATGTACTAGCTAATGACTTTAAGTTCTGGGTTGGTGCTATGGCTGTGTTGGTGGCAGCTAGCTGGAACATCCAATCAGACACAGTTAACATGAAGGAGCCAGAACAGAGAGCCTTACCATAGCCACGTCAGCCTGGAAGATCTGCTTGATGAACTTGTTCTTGGAGGAGTGAACGAGCTGGATGATGTCCCCGTGCAGGGTGTCCCTGTTCTTCTCCAGGAAACCTGCAGACGTTATTCAGAGAGGATCAGAAACCGCGCAGACCGTGCGGGATGCTGTACCGTGATGCGTGCCTGGGACCGGATCTGTGCCTCACCTCTGGTCTCGTAGTAGACGATGCCCGCGAAGTGCTGGATTCCAAACTGGGTCTCGTAGGTGTTTTTGGGGGGGATGTAGTTGGTGTTGAGCTTGTGTTGGGAGTTCAGCTTGTTCAGCATGGTGGTGTCTGTGCCCTGAAGAGGACCAGAGACAAGCAGGAGAGAGCAGGAGAGGAGAATGAGCTCGGCTTCAGAAGCTAAAAGCCCTGCTGAGGTCTCCCGTTTGCCTGTCCAGGCGTCCACCCTGAGTGAAGATGCCTCTGGCTGACCCGGTAGTGTGTTATTGTTAAATAGGCCATAAATATTTGGACATCAACATTAAGTTACTTTGGCTGTCCACCTCGGCGTGCTGGAGCACAGTGCAGGCTTTCAGCTTTACTCTGAGGGTCCTTACATCTAAGCCAGGTGAACAGGAGCACCAGCACTACCTCCATCATGTTGATGGTATGCTTTAGATGAGGAGCAGTTCCTCTCCTTATTAACACTCTCCTCTCTTCTCCTCGTTCTGGTAAACGTTGATCTTTGTCTACTCTGTCCATAGGATGTTGTTTCAGAGCTGTACAGGTGATAAAGAGCCAACAGCGTTTAATGTTTTCCCGGTTCCCCAGTACTAAGCGTGTCCTCCTAATTCCTTCAGGCCCCAAATGTACAGAAAACTCTACCGGTCCCTGTAAACTCTTGATTTTGGGGTCTGGACAATGATGTTCTGGAAGGTTCTCTCTTATCCAGAACATTCGCGATACTTCCAGTGCTAAGTGGACTTCAAGTAGCTTCTGGAACTGTGTGGACTCTCCAGAAAAGGGTCCTAGAACTTTGGAGAACTGTATAGAACTTTCTAGAACTGCTTGGGACTGTCCAGTAGTCTACGTAGCCGTGTAAATACAGGTGTGGTAGGCCTACAAAGCATCCTTCAGCATGCCTGTCAGGGTCCAGACGAACCGAGCTGGACGATGTTTTATTTAATACGCTGTGTTAATGTCGTACACAGCACCGAGTCACCCGGGGAATAAATCTGTTCGCTTCACTGTTCCCCTCACAGAAACACAGTTAGTGATGAAGACGGCTGCTCATTTACGTTTTACACAAAAGCAACTGGAATATAACACACAGAAGATGGGAACAAAAATCTAGATACTAATACTATTAATATGCTAATAATAATAATAACAATAATAATAATAATAATAACTACTATCATCATCATCATCATCATCATCATCATTATTATTATTATTATTATTATTATTATTATTATTATTATTATTATTTCTGTACTTATCATTTTCAAAAACATGTTTATGCTATGAATGTTAGTATTATTATTATTCTTGTACTTATAGTTGCCATTGTTGTTAGTTATTACTATTATTGTTATTATTATTCTTATAACATGTCTCTGTTATTAATATTAATGTTGATAATATTATTATTGTTGTTGTTTTGTTGTTGTTGTTAATAATAATAATAATAATAATAATAATAGTAATAATAATAATAATAATAATAATCACAATAACAACTACCATCATCATTGTCGTCGTCATTCTTCTTCTTATTATTATTATAACCTATCATCATTCATGTTTATGTTATGAATGTTATTATTATTATTATTATTATTAATAATAATAATAATAATAATAATAATAATAATAATAATATCATGGAACTTATTATTGCCATTGTTGTTCATTATTATTATTATTATTATTACTACTACTATTACATGTTTATGTTATTAATATTGTTGTTGTTGTTAATAATAATAACAATAATAATAATAACAACAACTATCATCATCATCATCGTCGTCATTCTTCTTATTATTATATAATTATTTCTGCACCTATTATCATTTTCAATAACATGTTTATGTTATGAATGTTGTTATTATAATAATAATAATAATTATTATTATTATTATTATTATAGCATGCCTGTTATTAATACTAATGTTAATAATATTATTATTGTTGTTGTTAAAAATAATAGTAATACCAATAATAATCACAATAACAACAACTATCGTCATCATCATCGTCATCATCATCGTCATTATTATTATTATTATAAAATTATTTCTGCACCTATTATAATTTTCAATAACATGTTTATGTTATGAATGTTATTATTATTATTATTATTACTACTACTACTACATGTTTATGTTATTAATATTAATATTGTTGTTGTTGTTGTTGTTAATAATTATTATTATCTCTTTTTCTCTGACCTTGGGAAACTTGCTCTCCTCATCAATGAGAGAGATGATGTTCATAGGTTTGATAGCAATCATATCCAGAGCATCCTGGTTGTCAGTGAACTCGATGTGCTGCCAGTTGATGTTCTCCAGGTTGTACTCCTCCTGCTCCAGCTTGAAGACATGGCGGACGAAGAACTGCTGCAGGTTCTCATTGGCGAAGTTGATACAGAGCTGCTCAAAGCTGAACAGGAGGAGAATAATAATGATGGTGTTAAACGAAAGCACAGGCACGTTTAGGGCTACGCCAAGCGTCACAGGCAACGAAAAGACCTGGATAATAATAATCGTATGATAACTCATTTTAATAATTCACTTAAGCCCAGAATTATCGTTATCATCGTTTAGCACTTCTGTTAATGGTGTGTCTGTAGTGTATATGTATACAGGCTAGAAGGACCTGTTGATCGTAAAGTTCTCGAAGCCGAAGATGTCCAGCAGGCCAATGGACCGCCGCACTGCTTTGAGATCGTGGGACGGAGGTTTAAAGATCGCCGCATTGATCTTTTCAACAATCCACACAAACAGGCGTCCATATATTCCCTACGACGGGGAAAAGGCTCAGTCGTGTGATTAGCATAAACACAGGGTGTTCACTGATAACCCAACACTAAACCACCTCAGTGTGTCCATCTCATCAGCTCCACTGACCATACAGGACACTCTGTAGTTGTACAGGTCCAGACTGTAGTCCATCTGTTTCTCTGTATACTGTATTACCCTGTTCTTCAATGGTCAGGACCCCCACAGGACCACCACGAGGCAGGTATGATGTGGGTGGTGGATCATTCTCAGCACTGCAGTGACGCTGTCGTGGTGGTGGTGGTGTGTTAGTGTGTGTGGTGCTGGTGTGAGTGGATCAGACACAGCAGTGCTGCTGGAGTGTTTAGACACTGTGTCCACTCACTGTCCACTCTATTAGACACTCCTACCTTGCTGGTCCACCTTGTAGATGGACAGTCAGAGACGATAGCTCATCTGCTGCTGCACAGTGCAGTGCTGCTCATCCTCTAGTCCTTCATCAGTGGACACAGGACGCCGCCCACAGGATGCCGCCCACAGGACCCTGCCCACAGGACGCTGCCCACAGGACACTGCCCACAGGACGCTCCCCACAGGACGCTCCCCTCAGAACGCTACCCCACAGGACGCTCCCCTCAGAAGGCTACCCCACAGGACGCTGCCCACAGGACGCTGCCCACAGGACGCTCCCCACAGGACGCTGCCCACAGGACGCTGCCCACAGGACACTGCCCACAGGACACTGCCCACAGGACGCTCCCCACAGGACGATCCCCACAGGACGCTGCCCACAGGACGCTGCCCACAGGACACTGCCCACAGGACACTGCCCACAGGACGCTGTTGTGTTGGATAGGTTTGTTTGGTAGATGATTCTCAGTCCACCAGTGACACTGATGGTTTCAGCACCACACACACTAACACACCACCACCACGTCAGTGCACTGCAGTGCTGAGAATGATCCACCCCCCACATCATACCTGCTCTGTGGTGGTCCTGTGGGGGTCCTGACCATTGAAGAGCAGGGTAATACAGTATACAGAGAAACAGATGGACAGTCTGCTCTGTCTGCTCTTATATGGTCTGTGTAGAGACACGGAGGTGGTTTAAATGTAATGGCTGATCGGTGTATATTAACATACGGTATTGAGGTGATGAGGGTATAAACTCAGATCTGATTGGTTGAAAGGGGGTCCGAATGGAAGGTAAGGTTTACCTTTACAAAGGCATCTCGAACATCTAAGGCCTGCTCCATGCTCAGAGGAGTAGACACTGTCTCCCCTCGAGTGATTATGGTTCGACTGGTCAGGCAGTTCATCAGATCCTTAGAGTCAACCTGTTAAAAACAAAACTGCTTTAAAGAGCATTCTAGACAGAGCCAGTGAAGGGTGTGTCCTGCGTGTTGACCCGAAACCAGCCCAGTCAAGCATTTATGGGAGGTGGTGAAAAAGTCATTCACCACTGAAATTCTGAACCTCTGAATTCAGACGTCTTTTGTCCACTTGTGGAATCAATGCCACGCTGAGTTATAGCTGGGCTAGAGGGGCACCTACACGATACTAGTTCCTGTCCCATAACTTTTGGCATGTCAGTGTATAATGCCTCAGTCTGTGTCCCAGTATGAGGACACATGAGTAAAATATAGGGGACCCAATACCAGCCCTTGTGGAACACCAAAAGTATGATCTACGTACAATCAATCAATCAATCAATCAATCAATGTTTATTTGTATAACGCTTTTTACAACCAGTGTTGTCTCAAAGCAGCTTCACAGAAAATCAGTTTGTTATATAAATATGTGTATGTTACACACATGTTTAAAGTGTCCAGAAAGTTGTAGATTGTAGATGATTCCATAACAGCTGAGAAAGCAGTAGAGCTTCAGAAATGAAGATACAGAATTCAAATCATGTCTCATAGACAGGCAAATGGACAAATATATATATATGCCTGTATATAGATAATTACGGTATCTTGTTTATCCTTAGTAAGAACTGTTATTATTTTGTATGCTTAATAAAATACACAGTTCTGTCACTAGATGGCGCTCTGCCCTCTCCCTCTAACTCCTGATATCCTTCAGTAGAGTCTCTATTCTTTTGCCTCTCGTGTTGGGACGTCGCTGACCTGTTGCTCACCTGAAGGGTCAGCTTATATAACCGTCGTAATCCTGATTCTACTCTTACAACAACCACCCGACAAACCCCGTATATCACTCACACGCACGCCCAGTCACTGGAACAGGAGCACGCGGTGCATTACTCTGACCAGTGAGGGACCTAATCTGCGCTGGCGGACAGTGAAGAAGTAAATGTAATCCGTTTCTGTACTTAAGTAGTTTCTCTGCGTATCTGTATTTCCATATTGGGTGACTTTTACTCTAACCCCACATATTAAATATTATACTATCTATATATCTATAATACAACTCCAGGTTTACAGGTAAGTAAGATAATCTGTGTGTGTGTGTGTGTTTGTTAGGTGTGTGAGTGTGTGTATGTGTGTGTGTGTTAGGTGTGTGAGTGTGTGTGTGTTTATGTGTGTTAGGAGTGTGTGTGTGTGTGTTTGGAGTGTGTGTGTGTGTGTGTGTTAGGAGTTTGTGTGTGTGGTGTGTGTGTGTGTGTGTGTGTTAGGAGTTTGTGTGTGTGTGTGTTAGGAGTGTGTCCATGTGTGCGTCTGTGTTTGGAGTGTGTGTTGTGTATACTGTGTGTAATGTTGTTCACCTCTCTGTGCCAAAAAAAAGTTATTTTATGAGTTCTAGTAATGGAACCTGTTCTCCTGCATGTGTTCTGTGTCTGATGATGAGTGGTGAATAAGACGGTTCAGTGTCAGGACTATGAACGAGCTTCTATTACAATGTGTACCTGGCCTGTACACAATGGAAGATGGCATGTTGATGAGAAATGGAGAGTGCATTCACGAGTGTGTGCTTGCAGCCGCCGTGCTACTAATGACGACATCACGTCTGCGTCAACATGCTTAGCTTGTGCAGACCTTAATTACAGAGCTTCTTTCATCTCATCTCTGCCAACACGTGGCAACTGAGTGTGGAGTCACACGGGTAGGCCGCCGTACAGTCACGTTTCGGGTCCAAGGTAAGAGAGTCCTCCTGACTCTTGGCGTTTTCAGGACCCCAAGCGCTGTCCCTAATCGCACAGCACACGACCGCAGTAAGCTCAGACACTAACGCCTTAACGAGGTGGTCAAACGACGGACTTCAAAGGTGCTAGGGATTAGGAGCGCGCATGAATGACGGAAGAGTCCCCGAGTCTACACCAAAAAGACATCTGATTTGGCAGAAGAATGAAAAGCGAGGCGCAAGCAATGGTAGGGCTGCCTGGATCCTGGCTTTCAAAGCGGGGAGTTCTGTCTGGCTAATTACCAGATCAAAGCCAGCCCGCATAAGACAGCCAGCAGCCATTAGCCAGCGTTCATACGGCCGTGTTTACCCAGGTAACCAGAAGAGCTGGAGAACTGTCTGACGCCAGGAGAGAAGGAAAGGTTCTAGCGGCGGAAAAAGCCGCAGTTGAAGCACCCTCACGAAGCCTGATCCCAATACCTATAAATACAGGAGGTGTTATTGCTTACCCATCGACAGAGTGGTTCTTCTGCCCAGGACCAGATCAACATCATACCACGCCTTTGTGGAGATTGGATTCTAAACACTGCTAAAGTCGCATACATGATGCTTAATAATACCACCTTAAAATTATGATAAGGAGCTGGTTCACGGTACTGCCCATTCTCATGCCTGGAGGGCAGAGCTAGATGGCTTTTACATCTAATATAAGTCATCGCTTTTCAGTAGTTAGTTGTAGGTCTTTTTTATTGAGGGGATAGGTAATAAAATTTGCGTTGGTTAGCGCTCAACTCAGCAAATACGATCGCACCGCAAGTCGGCCATGAAGAATAAGACCATTTGGGAATCTGATAAAAATTTGCTAAGTTTTCTATAAACCAAATCAAGGTCCAGTGTAACAATAAACAATTCAGTATGCAGACACTGATAAGACATTCCATGGTTATTATGTATCTTTTTGTTTTTATCCCCCAGCATAAACTTTCCTAGTTTCCTAATCAATATACAAACTTCCAGTTTTCTCCCACCAAACAATTCCAGTGTATTCCAATAAAATTCAAGCTTTGTCCACCAAACACAAATTTTGACAGTTCACATCCACCAGAATTCCCGTTTTTTTACAAAAAATACCAGTTTTTCACACAGAGCTTAATTCCGAGTTTCCACCAAAAATAGAAGTTTTCTACCAAACAATACCAGTTTTCCACCCGAGCTAATTCCAGTTTTCCACCCAAAAATACCAGGTTTTCTACCAAAAAATACCAGTTTTCATCAAAAATCTGTTTTCCCCCAAAAAATACCAGTTTGACAGAGAGCCTAAACAAACAAAAATTCCAAAAAATTTTTCGAACACAATTAATACCAAGTTTCCACCAAAACAAAAATTCCTAAGTTGCCACCAACAATTATCAGTTTCCACAAACAATTGGTGTTTCCAATAAAACATCTCCAGTTTGTTCACCACCCATAACAAATAAACAGTTTTTTCCTCCAAATAAATCTATAGGTTTATACACCAGCCAGAAATACAGTTATACTGATCCACAAACAAATCTCAGTCTTTTACACGAAAAAAATACCAGTTTTGCTCCAAAATTCCCGTTTACACCAAAAACCTGCCTGCATACAGGGAACCCGGCCCTGCGTTTTGCACCAGATTTTACTGGAACCAAAGGAAGTCGATGTCAACAGAGAGTTCTGAACAGACAGCATATAAAACAGGTAGTACGTAGAATGGTACCAAAGCAAGGGGTCAGAAGAACCTGCTGAAGAACCTATCATTTCTTTGTTTCCAAACCATTTGGGTTCCAAACCTGTTTATTGTGTGAAATGCCCCGAAACAGTCAAACATGAGGGCACAAACCAGAACGGAACCCATTCCACATGGGAAAGAAGGCCCGCCGGGTGAGTAGCTCTCAGTAGCCCACTTTCCCAACACCCACCAAAACGTCCACCACGCTGCAATATAAAAGATCTGCCTCCATCTCCACATTGGCCTTTACGACAAAAACGGAGGTCCGCACCCCGAATTCATATCCAGCAGATGAGCAGGTTGAACTGTGTGTCCGCTAAGCTAGCTGTCCCAGTTGGGCCCTGTGCGGACACGTAGGTCCAGGACACGTTCAGGGATCTGCCTAAGGTTCCACACGTTTCCCCACTTTGTATGAGTTTCTGGTGAACCATACTTCTGATGTCAAACTATGATCCATTAGCAGCAGGATTGCACAAGGATCTATTTAACGATGTACTTTTGCCGCATCACACACCCTCTTGAAGGTTTAACGTTCAAACCCTACACGTGCCACCGCCCTACTCCTATCCCCAAAATGCAGGCGTCCAACAAGACAATAATCAAATGCTATGTGCTTTTCATATCTTCGAATTTCGTCAACGAGGACGCAGGACCAGGACCTCGACTCGGCACCCTGTTGTAGCCCGGATTTAAAGAGAGAGCAGGAAAAAATCTCCTAACGAAGGGAAAAGCACTCGTTTCCCCCATAAACGACAGAGTGGGCCATTAACAATCTGCCTCAAACGCCTCCAAAGCCTAAGTAAATAGCCTCGATTGGGTTAATCTATTTAAAATACAAGTAGTGGCGTGCTGGGATTCAACCGGGTCGCTCTCGCTTAGCAGCACTTCGGACGGGCAGTTGAATACGCTGAGATCACCCGGAGCCCACTGGCCTATAAGTCTTCCACTAAGAGGGCTAGGAGATTGACCAGGAGTCTCCAATGGAAGGGGTCCTGACAGGACAGTGACCCAGAGGAAAGCGTGTCACATGCGTGAGTGTTTGGGTTTGCAGGTTTGTGTGGAGTTACTTGTTATTTGATCAGGTTTACGGCTGAGAGCTCTGTACTACCTGCAATGCGGAACAGAGCACGAGCGGGGAGGCTACATAACGGGTTCCATGATTGCGGGCTGACGCAGGTAGCAGATGGAAACTAGCCTCTTAGATTATTACCCAGACACCAAAAATGCGATCTCACATATGAGCTTTTGCCCAAACAGAGTTTTTGGTGTTACTGATCTGTTTTATGTGTTCACGAAATGAATCTATTTAAGGCTTAATTGATAGACTTGCGCCGTCTGGACATTCACTCATCATCAAAAGAGCAGCTGCACCCAGAAGGAGGTGTAGGCGTCGGGGGGGTGTTGGGAAGGCAAGATAAAGGTGACCAGGATCAAGTTAAGATGTATTGATAAATTTAAGGCCTCGATAAGATACGATATATAATTATCGAGCTTACTCATGACAAGAAGTTCTAGTGTCTTCTCAGGGTATTATGCGTCGGGCCGCCCTGTGTTTACGTCCAGAACCCAACACGCACAGACGTGTACCTCGGTAATTGAGCTCGTTAGAGGGGGTTTTCAGATCGGATGTGTTTTCCTGTGAAATTCCATCCCATGCAGATGAGTATATCCAATCCACAGTTCCTGAAGATGGTGCGGTGGTAGGTGTGGAGGTGGGGTGACACCAGGCCTTCTGGACGTGTGACAACAAACAGTTCATCTTGGTGCTGACCACGGTGCCTCCACACACGGATCCGTTGGTCGTCTCCACCAAGACTAAACAGTGACGAGTCCCGCAAGAGTCCCTCCATGTCTCATGATGCCAGACCTACCCACCAAGTGTTACTTTTTGACAGTATCCCTTTGAGTTCTTTCTGGTGGAACTGTGTAATGGCATGCGACGTGCAGTAGAACCTATCATGCTTCTGGGGTCCCTCGGCCCCCTTCCCTGAGTGGATGAATCTGGTGATTGAAATGGTAGGATCAGACTACACCAATTCAGTTTTGTCAGAACACATCCAGTAACCCAAAGAACAGCGATACAGCCTGAAACGTTGCATGACACCCTGATGAAATTTATCAAGGATGCCGGAACTTCCCGTCTGCCAGAACTTTGATATAACTTATGACTTATGACTTATTGACATGCTTTGGGCTCGTTTTGACCTGTTGGTTCTAGATAATGGAGCCTGTTCTCCTTCAATGTTCTGTGCTGATGATGATGTAAATAGACGTCAGGGTCAGACTAACGAATGAGCTTCTATTAAAGACTGGTGGACTGAGAGACACTAGAGTCTCTTCACCTACACTGAGCTGATGAAGAGTCCTGTTCCAGAAATGATAATAGGAGCCGTAATAAACCATGCTCCTGTTACTCTCCATACTTCAGTACATTGAAGGTACATCTATTAGCTTACTGGTACTCTCCATACCTCAGCCAATCTGAAGGTACCTACTTTAGTATTTACGCTACCAGACTTAAGTACATCTGAAGGTACATAATTAGTACTGTACTTCTCCAACTACCGGTACATCTGAAGGTACATACTTCTACTGTTACTCTCCATACTCAGTACTTCTGAACGGTACATACTTTAGTACTGTTACTCTCCCTACTTCAGTACATCTGAAGGTACATACTTTAGTACTGGTACTCTCCATACCTCAGTACATCTGAAGGGTACATACTTTAGTTACTGTTATTCTCTATTACTTAAAGTACATCTGAAGGGTACAGTACTTTAAGTACTGATTACGCTCCAACACATCTGTACATCTGAATTAGTGAGTACATACTTTGTAGTACTAGTCACTCTCCATACTTCTCTAGTACATCTGGAACGGTTACATACGTTAGTTACCTGTTGATCTCATATACTTAAAGTACATTCTAGGAATGGTACATACTTATAGTACTGTCCTCTCATACTTGCCCCCCAGTACATCTGAACTGGGTACATAAACTTCAGTACTGGTACGTCGAATACTTCAGTTACAATATGAAAATACTTGGTACCATACTGTGTAGTACTGTTATTCTTCTATAACATAAGTACATCTGAAATATGTTGAGTAAATACTCTTAGTACTGTTTTACATTCCTCCTATACTTCTTACGCTACATCTCAAAGGTACATAACTGTTAGTAGTGTGATCTTCTATCTATGTACACTAAGTACATCTGATGGTAAAACATAATTATAGTACTGTTACTCTCCCATTTACTTCAGTACATACTTGATATCGGTAAATACTTTTAGTACTGTTAGCTCGCCCATCATTCAGTACATCTGATGGTACATACTTTAGTACTGTTACTCCAGTGGAGGTCTAAAGAGAGGAAACTCTTACTGACATGGGTAAGGAAGATTTGACTCTTGGGATAGAATCTCCACGTTTAAGATTCTACTTCATGATGGGCCCCTGGCCACCACTAATGTAAAGGTTCACATCACAGAACTATAATTCGAACCACAAACCAAGAGCATAATCACTTGGGCCTAGTACACTTTTCAGAGTGACGGTTTAAGACAACTGGTGTACATGACTCTGTAGAGCCGTTAGAGAAGTCGAAATTTAGAGGGTATGTGAAAACAATTGTAACTGAGGCCCATAAGCCGACTATTTTTGGGTATGCGACTGTTCAAATAATGAGACCACCAACAGATCAGACCCTCTGCCCGAGGCAAGGTCGGGACGGGCGGCACACAGCCTATGTGGGTTTGCCTAAGGTATTAGGTTTCCTGGTTTCATTTACGTGAGCGGTTTGTTTTAATGGTTCAGCGCACAAACACACATGATGAACTCAAGGATTTAACGCTCAGCCTTTTCGTACAGCAACTTCCAGCGAGCATGTTAGTAGATGACCGCCCCGAGGCAACACATGGTACCTCAGAACGTATGCAGGCACAGATGAAACAGAAACACACAGACCCAAAAAGGATCAAAGAACAGACCACTTAAACAGCCCATCAAGACACAGTCTTAATACCGGCTATGTGACCACCTCTCCAATGTCTGCTGTTGGGCCACAGTGTAGTAACGCTATCGATTAAGCTGTGAATGAAATGATAGTCTTGTAGCAAAATTTCTCGTAATATGGTTATTAGTATGAAGCCTTATTATGGGAGTAAGAAGTAAAGGGTTGAGCTGGAAAAAGGATTGATATGTAACTGTGGTTATGTTGTATAGCCAATTAGCACGCAGCGCTATTGCATAAAAGTATAAGACCTCACTGTCATAATTAATTCACCAACAGCCTAAAGGCAAAGGTTTAAGATGCTCCACTAAAACGTCTAAAGCATGCAGCCCTAAAGGAGGTCTGTGGAGTGCAGTGGTGTTGGGACGGAAGATAAAGGTGACCAGGATCAATAAAAGATGAGATGATAAATTTAGACTGATAGTAGGATCAATCATTTATTGAAGCTACACATACAAGAAGTCTGTCTCCTCCGTATGGTGTCAGGCCGCTCGTGTTTGACTAAACCAACACGCCAGAGACAGTGATCTCGTATGGAGCTGTTGAGAGGTTCCTAATGTGTTGTCTTGTGAATAATCCCATCTCCCATGCAGCGCCATACTTTGTGAGAACATCCTCACACAGTTCCATGCAGGATGGTGCACCATCTGTGGTAGGGGGTGGAGAGTGGAGGGGACACCAGGTCTTACTGGACGTGCAAACCAACAAACCGTTCATCTTGGGCTGACCCCACGGTGCTCCACACACGGATTCATGGTCGTCGCCACCAATGGACCGAAGCTGGACTCGTCACTGCTTCCGTTCTAAATGACAGACTACCATGACAGTCTATGCATAGCTCACCCGCGACTGAAAACAGATGACTTATTACCGTCATTGTTACTTTAGCCCACCCGATATAACAAGACTATGCTTAGATTCCGCGTGGACCAGGAGGAGAAGTTTCTGGATGTAGCCACATCAATACGTTCGAGGACACACTACTTCAAAGAGATGGTCACAGTTGGGTATATAGATTTGGTGGATGCCTTCCCACTAGTCACACTAATTCCGATGGAGGAATTCACTGGTAGACTGGGGATTTTATCCCACTGCTAGGTCCGGGGGGACACCCGTATGACCGATACTGCTTCATACACCATGTGCAAGATTCAGCTACTTCCCTTTACACTTATGGTCTGGCCACGCCCACATGCAGTCCCTACTTTTAGCCAAATCATGTAACATATGCTCGGATCGTTGACCACACATGGACGAGACGCTTCCGCCAACTTGTAGCACCTCTTACCAAATCTATGTATACCTGTCAACTCACACCCTGCAGTAGGGGTTAGTAAAAATTAACAGCCCCATCATCACTTCGAACAGCGCCATCTGCGGAGGAGCCTGAAGCTTAATACCACTTCAACCACACAAGGTGATCTCCAGTACTTACGATTTCATTTTTTTTGCATGTTTTACCCGTGCCTCGTATCAGATTGGACCCGTATTGTTTTGTCTGTGAACGACTTCATAGCACTTTGCCGGCTGGTGGGGACCCCTCGTTCCTTTTCACGAGTTTTCATCCGGAGCGGTCTGAAAAAGAGCCGGTAAAAAGGAAGTACACTTAAATCAGGGCATAATCAAGGTATAGATGAATGTCAGTTGTGACGTTCTGAAAGAGAGCGAGTTTTATTGGGGGATAGGGGCTTATAGGGGTTGGAGTGCAATGTGATTAAGCACTTTTCGGTTGGTTCACAAGAGTTATAGCAGCTACGAGGATCTTTGCACCCCAACGCTGTATAGTCACATTTCGGAAGGGGCAGGCTTTCTACGTGCATTATTGGAGGGGTTAGTTCTGTGGGTTAGTCTAGCCCTGACTAAAACAGACTGCCACTGTATAGCCCTCACTGAACTGTACCGACTAGGGGGGGGGGGGGGGGGGGCCCATCGGCTAGGCTTAGATCAAGTGTTTAGGAAATCGCTCTTGCAGTCACCTAGACGCCATGGAGGTATGACACCAATACAATCCAAGGAGGAACATCCGAGCACAGTAAATCTTTAAAAACGCAACACACGTCCACTACGTCACTACCGATAATGACAGAACGTGGCTTGTAGGATTCATGTTATAGTCAGCACAGCCCATGAGGGAATCATGTTTGTTCTGCCAAAGGGAAATCTACACTTCAACAAACTGCCCGCTGAGAAACTCGATCACAAAGACAAAGTCACTTTAATAATTAAATGCTTATGTTTGCACACAGCGCTGCTGGTTAGAGATTTTACCACTCACAAAAACAAAGGATATCAGCAATGGTTTGAAAGGGGGTTGATAGATACAGAGTCATCGTCAAAAGAGTATCTGCCCCCAGAGGAAGTTGCTGTTAGGGAGAGAAGGATAAATGGTGGATCCAGTAGATCAATAATGATGAAAATGTTAGACGATATGATCAATATTTATTGAGGCTACACATACAGTGAAGTCGTCTCTCAGTATGGCGTCGGGGCCGCTGTGTTTGCGCTAACCTCAAACATGCCAGAGCGAGTGACCTCGGTTTAACTCTTTATGGAGCGTAGAGGTCTCGTAATGTTGTCCTGTGATATACCCACACCAGTGCAGCTTGAACGTCCTCACACAGTTCCTGCAGGAATGGCACTGCTTAATCTGTTGTGGGATAGTGTGGTTCAGGGGTGGAGCGTGGAGGGAACACCATAAGTTTAACTGGGGACGTTGGGACAACCATAAAACCGGTTCGGCTGCCTCATCAACACACGAGTATTCGTTGGTTTGGGCGTTCTCCATGAAGACGTAGCAAAAAACAGAGGACACTCGTCAGTCGATGTGGAAGATGACCCCCTGCCATCCTGAGGTGGAGACATTATTAGAGACCACCTGGGGGAACAACATCTCCTTACTCTGAAAGATGTAGTAAGAATTGATTTAAGATCAATGCACACGAAACGTGGCAGTGGTCTGGGTGCATGTGGCCAGCGCTGCCACTTTGGGCAAGAGTTTGGTCGTACCACGCGTATGTGGGTGTTTGACTGCCCATGGACAGGTTAGGTATGTGCTGGAGGTTAGGATCAGCCCTTGTGACCGGAGGAGGAGAGGGTCACAGTAAACAGAAGTGCCTTGAGCAAGGACCTAACCTCGAAACTGCTCCGTGGGCTGCCCAAGCTCTGGAGCAAGTGTGCCTCGCTGCCACCCCCACCAGGGTGACGTGCGTTCCTAGAGTGTGTGCAGATGTGGGAGTTTCACTTCACGGGATGGGTCAACCGCAGGGGAAGACGAATTTCCACTGTGGCAAGCACAGAAAGTGGAGTCTGAAACTCTATCATCAGAGGCACATCTAGCAGAGGTCCCAAATTCCCAACGGACAAAAATAGGTTGTAAACTATGTGATGCGCAGCGATCGGAACGGTCAGACGGACGGGAAACCACTCTCCAATTCACTCACAGAGTGCAGGCCATTCCAGCAGGCTTTACCTTTCGAAGGAGAAGCCGCTCATAGAGAAGTCGCCACCAAAAGTATTTGGAAACAGCGGCCCACCCTTAGTTCCTAGAACCCACGGTAAAAAGGGGGCGACAGTAGGATGGTCACGATGTGTTCCAAACAAGGAAGTGCAAGAAACGTTTGGTTGTGGTAGCTTGAAGCCTGAGCATTGACACGGTCCATGTCACCGTGACAGCCCTGACATTTCAGCGGACGCTGGGAGTAAACAAGAAGGACAGTTACAGCTTATGATGCACTGGAAACCCACCTCTTGTAGCTCCACCATGGGGAATACGGTCGTCTTTGAAGAAGGGTGCAGTCTGCGCCGGACAGACCATCACCGGGGTCAGGAATCCTCACGAAGGGAAAGGTTCCCAGCACAAATAGGAGGTGAGTAGGAGAGGAGAGAAATGCTCCCCCACCACAGGAGGACGAGATGTATGCGAGTAATTCAAACAGACATAACACGTATCAGTTCATTCACATCTGAGGCACCCGCAAGTCCTTACTCTTAGATTTCTTCTTACGTTAGTCATGAACACACATTCCACACATACGACACGTCAAAGAGTGAGTGGCGAGGTGAGTGTCGACACCCCCCCCCCTTCTTACCGAGTTCGAGATCTTGAAGTTGGGTGCAACAGCAGCTAACAAGTGATCCGGCACGCGCAGACACACACGCTCAAAAAATGGAAAAGATTTATGGAGCTGCACTCGGGATCAGCGTCAGAACTCAATACAGAGCTGAAGTAAAGGGGCATAAGGTGTAGAGCAGGTGATGAGCGACTCATGACACCGCAGGGGATGCCATAGTGGTTAGACACCATTACACAGCTAGAGAGGGCACAGTCGATCTACTACTGAGAGGGCAAGTTCAGGAAACTCATACACACTCCGAGAATCACTGATGACAATTTGAATGTAGCTATGTCAAACAATGTGCCTACTTGTACCTACAGCAGTTAAGCTCCGGACCCATCAGGACTGAAATGATAAGGGAGACTCAGCACAAGGGTTTTCATAAAATCATACCCCAGGTAGCAACTTCTAATGCGACAAACTTCGCGGCCGCACACCCAGTGTTGGTCAACTAACACCCAACATGACACCAGGCGCTCGTAGGGAGTGTTGTAGAGGTTCATAATGGTGTTCCTGAGGCGAAGGGGCACCAACAGCGATCTTCTAGACGTTGGTTGACGACAAACCATTCATGCGGGAGGCAATATTGACTACATGTGATGCCTCCACACTATACACACATGGATTCGTTGGTCGTCTCAATCAAGGCCAAAGGGGACTCGTCAATGACTGACCATGCTGCCAGTACCTGCGTCACTCCATTGACAGTATCATGGTTACCGTACACCACACCATTGCCAGTCGTTTGGGTTGACGGGTGACGTCGTTAGGCGGTGTTAGGGACAGTCGTAGGTGTAACGGTCTGTGTGCATGAGTCCTGCGTTGGTGCAGCCGTCTTCTGCCAATGGTGCTGTCACTAACAGTATGACTCATGGAGGCAGATCACGTCCACTTAAGATCTGCAGTTGGTGGGTGTTGGGCCAGGCAGGTAGAGCGATAATAAGACCTGGCATAATGGGTCCTGAGTGGAGGGACACCAGGTCCTTCTGAGACTGTGAAAACAAAACCGTTCATTGTCTGGTCTTGAACACGGTTCCCTCCCACACACATATTCATGGTCGTCTCCACCCAGACTAAAGCCGGGACTCGTCACTGAAGATGAACCCAATGCAATTCTGAGTCAATCCCTTACAGTCTGGTTAATACGACACCACTGCAGTCTTTGGAAACGTGGTGTTAAGGACATTCAGTCATGTATACGGTCTGTGTGCATGTTAGTCAGGCCTGTGGTCTGCAGCAGTTACCAATGGTGCTGGCACTAACAGGATGACACAAGAAGGAATTACCGCTCACTTGAAGATCTGTAACGTGGGTTGTTGGGCCAGTCAGGTACAGCGCTAAGGCCCATCCCTGCTTACATGCATCGGCCAAAGCTTGCAAACTTGAATCATGGGCATGTCCCACCATGTCAAAACAACCTACCCACCAAGTTTCATTCCTGTGGGCTGACTTCCTTCCGGGTGAGCTATTCTTTTGATGATGCCTGTATATCAATATGAAGGCACAGACCACAGAAACGGCATACAGTCACATTGTCACACGGACATGGGAATCAGCAGTGAGTTAAACGTTTCTGCCTGACAGGCGAAAGGGCAGAACCGGGGTGCGAAAACGCTCGAGACCAGAGACTCTGACATCAAGCAGTGACTTCTGTCAATTATCCACTATCAGTGCTGCCAATTCGTCTCCATGATAGAGCGCGTTCACGCTGCGCGGGTCGAAGATCCACAGGGTGAGGAGATGCGTGGACGTGCGGCTGTTTTATTCATTGGTTTGTTTATTACAGTGTTGTATCAGTATCCGGGGGGGGCGTGGCGTTGTTTCTTCTGATACTGATGCAGGGCTTATAATTGCGTATACCCAAACAGGGCAGGTCTGATCAATGGGGCATAGCCTTTCTTTAAAGCCTTCTGGAGATCATCAAATGCACACGGAGCAGGAGCTGGAATTAGGAGTCAGGAACACACACGCACGGTTTCACATTCGAGGCTAATGCTCTGGAGGAAGAGAAACCGCTAGCGGGTGGGATCCACCACACCACAAAAACACCACGAGTCAGGCATTTCTGACCATTTTGGCCTGCTATCATAAAAACTGAATATCGTCGTGTGCTAGGTGGTATGTATGCTGGTGGGGTATTACACTGTTGAACACAACGCGACCATGGCGACAGGTGTGACTGGTATACAGCTTGTGATCCGACGTCCATTAAGAAGGGATGGGATAGTAAAGTGCGATGCCCAACATACTGTATACCGCTGTTGCTCACAGACTCCCCATTTTCGACACAGGTCTATTTCAAGGAAGGACCCACGAGCACGGCATTCCAATGCTGAAGTGTCCCATGTAACCTCTTCCCTCCACATATGTATGTGCCCCAATTATTGTCACACCTACTCAAACCCTAATGTAGATAACAGAATCAACGTATATACTAACTCAGACATACTGACCCACACTCCTCTATGGTGCTTGCTTATTCATCCCTTGGCTTTCTCCCAGGAGTCCCAATCGTTTGTGGGCCACAGCCCAAACCCTATTGTGTCCTTCTAAACAGCCAGAGTAAGGACTGGCTGAGGACCAAATGCGCGCATTCGGGCCACGATCGCCAAACTCTAATCCGCAGCCATACTGACACCGACACTCCTCATGTCTGCGTCATGTATTCTACCCCTCGTTGTGTCCCATAGCACCACAGCACAAGCACCTAGACCATACAGTCAATATAGACTTGTAGAAGCCAATCTGCAGCCCTTTGTGATGTCACAAGAGAGACCATCACATTTGCATACGAGCCAGACGCAGATGACGCCGCCACATACCTGAAACCTTTAGGGCAGCTCAATCACACGAGGAGCTATAGAAATGTATCAGATATGTTTAAAGCATCTACCATTTACACAGTTGGATGTGAATGATATGTTAATGCGTGTTTACAGGCAGCAGCATGCTTTCATAGTTGGCCACCACTATTGCCCCAGAAGCAGAGGCCGGGTTCGTTCTGGCGGGGACTAGTCCGGGGTCTACCTGGAGAACTGGAGAATGTTAAATTGAGACCTTAGTTGTAATAAGTGATTCGGTATCTGCCCTGTGCTGGACTGACGGTTGTCAGGGTTTTATTCCTGCACTCGCGCCCCTGCCCAATGAGATGCTGGGATGGCTGACAGCACAACCAACACCATATATCCCAGCCCCTTCCCACATACACCGGATAAGATATGCAGCTGTAGGAAGATGAAGTAAACTACCCTATATATGTACACCACAAACATGGATAAAAAACGCAAAAACGAAAAAGACTACAAAATAAGTCCCTGGTATTACAGGGTTCTTGTATTTGTTTAGGAGAGCTGTATAGGCCCACACCAGTCAATGTAGTCATTCACACATGAGAATTTTCCAAGTTCGAACCCATATCATTGAAATTAACAGGAGAGACTAGTTCCTGGTAGCCGCGTGATTGGGAAACACACATCCTGAGGAGAGCTGAAGGCCTAAAACGCTACACTCCAGAGAGCATCATGCAGAGCGTAAAGTAAAAATGTAACTACACAGATCAAACGTTTTATCCGATCGGCCTCGAAAGTTCACACATCATTTCAAAATCCATACACCTACAACTCAGACAGACACTACATAGTTTGCATGGTCGGGTCTTGGATATAAATAACTGATTATGCGTTTCAAAATGCATGACTAGAACTAGATGCGTAACCTAAAAATGTGCTAAAAGTAGTAATGAAGTGTAGGTCAGTCTATGCCACCAAATTGAGTAATCCTGTAGATTCCTGTACTGAAGATCCCCGGAGATGCGCCAGTTCTATCCAGTCAGAGTTTCTAGTATACAGGGGATCTTTCAGTGTTACCGCATCCCGAGTATGCACATGCAGACACTCACCGCTCTCAGCCGCTCCAGCCAGAGAGAAAATGGTCGGCGGGTAAAAACTGGGGAGGCCAAACAAAGCCAAACTCCACGCCGATATAACATATAAATGTGGGTGTAGTGCTAGTAGCTGGGGTGTTCGATCATGCAGAAGAGCCTTCAGAAAGTTAAAATATACAGGTCTGGAAGATTAAAAAAGATGATAGCACCGCTTAGAAGGGTGCAGTATTATAGAGTGGAAATATGCCGAGGGAGCGAACAGCAGGCTAACCGTATCTCAGAGAACGTGAGCAGCGTAGAAGCAGTAGCTAAGAAACAGGGGATTACAGTAATTACAGCTCTGAGGTAAATGTGAGGTAAACTGGTCATGTGATATTACCACACTGTAGGTCAGAACTTGTTACTGTTACTGTTACCACACACAGGGGGGCGGAAACAGTGTGCAGGGGGCATACTACTATAGTATACAGTGTGCAGTAGTTGTGTGCTATTTCGAATACAGGTGTAGAGATCCGGTGTTGTAGGCATGGTGATCCCTGTTCCCATCCACCACCACATGTAAGGAGGTCCAAAGCTTCTTCATCAACCATTGTGCACGCCCAAGCCACTCTGACATGACAGAGAATGAAATAAAATGATTCAGAGTTCTTCTGTCACTGGGCGTTCAAGGGTGAGGAATGTAAATGAGCTTTGGTTATGATGGCTGCCCGTATTATGTCTCAGTTAAATGCTTCCAGGCGAGGACTATCCTAGTGTCAGTCAGAAGGCTATTCACACCTTCTGAACAACCAGAAACCACCATATCAACAAAAGGTTCTCTGGGAAACAAACCATCCCTAGTGATACCTGACCACTAGTCGATATAGTGGCACAAGCATGCTGCGGGACATGTCGGCCGTAGAAGTCAGCTGTGATGTTCCTCCCAGATTCCAGCCCATCACTTTTCTATCTGTTGCATCAAAGACTGTGGAGATCCAGCTGATGTTGCGAGAAGATTTCACAAGAGCGCAGACGGACACTCAGAGCGGGAGAAAATAGCATAGCACCTGTCGCTGGGTCTCCCTAAAATCCAGCACGCCTCCGCTATGAAAACGAGCGTTAGTTGGCAGAGCTCTCTTTGCGGTGTGTAAAGCATGATGATAAGTGGACGGAGAAATGACAGATTTCTATGGAGGGATAAGAAGAAAAGGCTCACATGCAGCAGCTCTCTTTAAGTCTCCATGTACTCTGATAATGTCCATAGCTGCTCGTTTTGAAGCTAAACTACTGATGTAACTCGGCCTCTAGTGGC